>MU193982.1:1062-21107 GCA_016904865.1 Pissodes strobi | reverse complement strand
ACAAAACTTCAACTTTCTTAGGCAAGTATTTGCAGCTTCATTTTATCTCTGAATAATAATATTTCATGGCAATTTTCACTCGAACACCATTTCAAAAAAATTTTATTCATACAAATGGGTTTTACGTACTTTTTAAGCCAAAATACCGCGAGCTAAAGCGTTCAGGAGTTGGAATTGAGTTTTCTTAGATATATATTTATAACCCTTTACTTTATTCATAAATAATTATTGGCAATATGCACTCGAGTGAAAAAAAATAATGTTCGTATAAAAGGGTTTTGATACTCTAAGGCAAAGGCTCTCGAGGTTTGTCCAAGGCACAAAACTCCTTTATTTGCTCACATTTCTAGACTGTTTATTAGTGCTCGTCAATTTATACTTATGAACAGAGTGCAAAAAGCCTGGCAACAGTAGCAACATTGTAAATATGCAATATATGGAAACTTTATAGGGCAGTGAGCAAATGATGTCTGTTGCTAGGCAACCTGATCATAGTATCATTAGGGTCATCGCCAAGACATCATTATTTTAGTGTCAGATACAATATGTGATTATGGGTTAAATAGAATTTCAAATAAGTGAATTCGGAAGTGTTTTCAATTAGAAGAAATTGCCAAAAATGTATGCATAAGTCCACTTTTCTTAGGTACGTGTATCTGTAACTCTTCACTTTGTCTGTAGTGGCAAAAAGGTACTCGTAAAAAGGGTTTTGATACCTCAAGGTAAAATCTTGGCAACATTGCAAATATTTCATAAACGAAAACAAGGCAGGAAGTTATGATTGGTTAAATTCGAAGGAGTGACGTCTGTTGCCAGGCAACCTGTTTATTGTGTCGTAACTGTCATTGCATGATGTCATTAATTTACTTGTCAGGCATGTAATGGCATTTCTTAAAGTTGAAACATAATTATTTAAATAATTAGTATGTGTGTATGTACTTATATGCTGAAGAAATTGCAAAAAATTTAGAAAATCTGTTAGTATTCCACTTTATTCGTAAATTATTCTTGGCATATTTCACTCGAGCCCCATTTGTAGGTCTTCGTAAAAACAACAGACTTAAAATCAGTATCGTAGAACCAGAAATGCTAAATAGATACATTTTTCTAGGTTATTGTTCAAAAATAGAGATATTAGTTAGTCTAAACAGTTGCTGACGAATATACAAAGTGTTCTATTTAAAAGCATACTGAGGTAACCCGCCTATTTAAAATATTATTTCATAAGACCTTATACATTCGGTTTTGGAACACCCTGTATATATGTCAAGAAGGAAAAAGAGAAAAACAAGTGATAAATTGAAGTCGGGTTTTGCGAGGTTTTTCGAGGAGATTCGAAAACATTCGTATTTCACTTTCTTCGTAAATTATTTTTGGCAATTTTCACTCGAGCACCATTTGTAGGTCTTCGTAAAAACAACCGACTTAAACTCAGTACTGTAGAACCAAAAATGCTAAATAGATACATTATTCTAGGTTATTGTTCAAAAAATTAGTCTAAATAAATTGCTGACGAATATACAAAGTGTTCTATTTAAAAGCATACTGAAGTAACCCGCCTATTTAAAATATTATTTCATTAGACCTTATACATTCGGTTTTGGAACACCCTGTATATATGTCAAGAAGGAAAAAAGAAAAAAAAGTCGGGATTTGCGAGGTTTTTTGGAGGAGATCCGAAAACTTATCGCCCGAGGAGGATAGATAGTCAAAAGCCGGCGCAGTGTACGGTTTATTTTGGTGAATTGTTTTGCTTCTGTGTTTTAACATGTTATTTAGGCCAGTAAAATGAAATTTATAATATTGTTATTAACATAATTTGCACAAGTATTTATTTCCTTCTCATGGATAATTCATATTTGATGGCGTAACATGTGTACATATTTAATGAAATCGTTTTATGTTGTGAACAACACTGCCTTAAATAAAAACAGAAAATGTATTATTTACTGTCTTTTCGTGCTAGGATTTTAATTCTAGTATGACTGAGAGTGTACGCAAGGGCCATGATGAATCTACTAACCATTTCCTACCCTGACGGGAGAATATCCTAGTTGGATCATTCTAGAGATATATACAAATTGCAACTAAATAGCTGGGTAGCCTCCGTAATCCAGGACCTCAGTACCTTCCAGCGGCGCCTGGCTAACTAACAACAACTCCTTTAGTTTTAAATGTAATGTTACAAGTGTGGAACTACGAATTGTGGCACGGGAGACAGTAATTTAATTAATTATACTAATAAAAGTTATACAGCATAATTCGGTTTAGGAATTTAGATCGAGGGTTTCTCTGCCGTACTCTTTCCCCTCGTGAATTCGAAGCACGTTTTTCTCTAATAATTTGGCACGTTTTCTCTAATAAAATAGGTGTATTAGGAATGTGCAAGATATAATAATAGCACAAGGTAGGTATTGATCATCCTTTTAATCTATTTTGACGGTCATTGGCAAATAAAGACAAAGCATACACAACTTATCGTATTCAACTATGTTGGAGAGACCCGGGTATGTTATTCTACAATACTTTTGGCTCACGTTGAATGATAATATGCCTATATACCTATGCATGCATTACACCATTTGGGCCATTATTTTCTTAATTTAATATCCCTTAAAGCTCAATTTGGTGTGATCCAGCATTAACATTGAAGCAGGGTCACAATATCTCGTCATATACCTTTGCGATTAGTAGACGACGTAACTGACCCCATGAAACTTGACCGTCAAAGGTAGTAAATCATCGGTTCTAAAACTTTCTTGAGCGGACAATTAAAACTTCTCGTTTATGAAGTTAAAGCTCAAATAACAGGGGTGTTATCGGATTTATTAAATTAATTAAGGCTCCAAACTCCGAACTTTCCTGAATGTTGTGATGGTTAAAAATATATAAAACGTTAAAAAGCTTCTCCAATGCTGTCTGCTCGACTTATTGGGTCGATGCGATAAAATTTTAATGAAAAGGGGAACGTATTAATTACAAACAGGAGGGATCGGAACCGTCGCTCTTAAAAAATGTATGGCGATATCAAAGGAAAAACAGTTTTAAGAGCGTGTGGGAATTATTACTTTAACACAAGCATTAAACTTGTAAACTATGTAAACTCATAATAAATCCAGACTAAACTCTAGGAATATTATTAATTAAATTGAAATCCAACATTTCCAATGCTAAAGTAGGTACAATATTACAGGAAAATGTCCAAAGGAAAGTCTTAGGCTTAGGTGTCAGATATGAATGTTTAAGGTTGATCGAAAGTCAATTAAACATAAATATAGCCCAGGCGCCCAGAGTTATCTCAGTCGTTATCAATATATTATTATGAACAATAAGTCAATAAAGATTATGATTATGTAGTACATTACAATAAATATTATAGAATATTAATTTATTAACTGGATTCATTTTAATGGAAATATTTCAGCATTTCATTTGAAGTGCACTATACATGTTTCGAAGAGGTGGTCAGCCTCCTCGAGAGCTCTCTCGAGACCCAATACATACATACAGGTTAATATTAGGCTTGTAACTTTATCACGATTGACATCTCGAAGCAAAAGAAAATTTGATTTTAAAAAAGTTAGTTGCTAATCTTTATTAATAATTCTTCGGACCATAAGATATCACCTCCCGACATGTTCACCATTTAATTTTAAAAAAATATAAATATCTACTTAATAAATCACCTGATTAGCCCCCTCGAGACCTAATAGGTACATGGTACATTAATTTTGGGGATAGGTAAACAACCAAGTAAATACTAGACTTGTAATTTAATCATGACTGATATCTCGAGACAAGAAAAAATTTTATTTTAAAAAAATTAGTTGCTAATCTATATTAACAATTCTTCGAACCATAAGATATCACCTCTCGACATGTTCACCATTGATATAATTTTCAAAAAATTGAAATACCTACTTAATAAATCACCTGATTAGCCCCCTCGAGACCTAATAGGTACATGGTACATTAATTTTGGGGATAACGAAATATTAAGGTGAAAATTAGACTTGTAATTTAGTCACGATTGACATCTCGAGGCAAGAGAAAATTCAGTTTTAAAAAAATCAGTTGTTCCCTCTCGATACCTAATAAACAGCATGTTCACCATTCATAGAATGTTCAAAAACCAATACATTTAACTGAATAATTCCGAAAATAGGTTTTTCAATAAATAGTGAAATATTTTTCAGTAGTAGAAAAATTCCAAGTAAATAATTCGATTAAAATATATGTAGATACAGTGACTTCCAATTAAATATAAACACCATAGGCATCAGCCAGATTTATCTCAAATGTTATCTCCAATTTTAAATATACTTATGAACAAATCATAAATAAAGATTGTGTTTATCAGTAGGTATACTTATTACTTAAATATGTAAAAATTCCTAATTTATTGGCTGCTTTTTCAAACTATCATTAAGGCTCAACAAGGGAAAAACTATGTCAGTGAAAATACCCTAGTAGTATTAATTTTAAACAGAAATTCCCAGCAATTCAGAAATATATGGGAAAGGTCAGCAATGATGCTTATCAAAGGTAGTGGCTGTACCTCGAGAATAGTATCTCTTTTAAATTATATTTTCACTTGTCTCGAGATGTTTCTTTGGTGATTTTCAATTACCATGAGGAATATATAATCATTTCTAGAAGGTATGTATGAACTACACTGTCGAAGGCCTTCGACAAGTGAAGAAACATAGCAACTATCAATTTACTAGAATCTAGAGTGTCGAGCACTTGGCTATCAGCCTGAAATATTGCTCTAACATCCAAATCCGTTCTGGTAGTCAGAAAATTGGTTTTCCTTTCCCATAAATGAAATGATCCATTCCTTAATAATTATTTTTCAAAAATTTTGCTTATGTTGCTTAAAAGACCTATTTTGTATAAGATTTTTATCTCCTATTATACATATCAATCAATCAAAAATAGCTTTATTTGTATCAAACAAGTAAAAATTTGTTGGGTACAAGCCATAATTAGAAAATAATAAATAATGATCTGAACATAGGAGAAACTGTTAAAGGACAAGGCTAAGAAATATATAAAATAAAAACAATAAAATAAAACAAAATAAAAAATGAAATAAAAACAAACATATAAGCAGTAATTCACAACAATAAATATACAATAAAATTAATTATATGATGTGGGTCAGAGAGCGTCCACAAAGAATTCTTCTATACTATAATAAGCTCTTGTTAAGAGCAACTCCCTTACCCTGCCTCTAAAAGCCTTGTAAGAACTCAAAGCCCTTATGTTTCTAGATAAGAAATTGAAAGCCTTTTTAGCAAAGTAAATGAAAGACTTCTTCACTAGGGTGCTTCCAGGGATAGGGAGTGGAACGCAGTTCACTTGCATTGTAGAAGAGGGCCTGGCAGCAGAAATTTGGTCATAGTGTTTCCTGTAGACCAAGCAAATGCTTTCAATTTCAAGCAGGTATAGGCAAGGCACAGTTAGAACTTTATTAGAAATGAAGAGCGGTTTGCAAGATTGTCTAAAAGGGATCTTTAGCATAAACCTAAAGGCCGTCTTTTGTAAAATAAGGATAGAGTTGAGATCCTGTGGCTCACATATTATGGTTTCCACTAGGCCAAAGGCTCTATCCTTTTCATGAAATCAAATAGCTTTCCGGGATGGATAGTTTCTCAATCTGCAAACACTGGTTTGTCTGATGGTTCTTACCATTACATATAACATGCTCGATTGTTTCTTCATCCTCCAAGCCCTATCTTGTTTATGTGGTTTATTAGCCAACCATGCCAGTGTAGTTGCTAACTACTAGTTGTCTAGTTCTCACTCCTGATGGCAAGAAGGAGTTAGGTCCGGTAACTATCTCCATTTATCTACAAATTGCTATATGTTTCCACCTGAAGAGGGCTTCTCTAGCTGTGTTGTAACTTATTCCCGTCAGTACTGGTTCTGGTTCTATGAAGCCCTTTGCAGTCGCCTGCTTCGCAAGAGCCCCAGTTGCTTTCGTATGATGTATGTCCAGGTATCCAGATCTCTACCTAGTTTGGTGGGTAGTTCCCGGCAGTTCTAGATTCAAGAGTTTTCCGAGAATATTTTGATTCACTTGCCTTTCCAGGTTTCATTTATGAGCCACTGTGCAATCATATCAAAGGCTTAAACTTCAGTCTGAACAATGGTTGCACCTTTGCCTATAGAGAACATTTAAGCTCAACCTTACCATTTTTCCTCTATGCACCTGTACTATTATTGATCTTGGAGCTGTCAGTGAACCAACTATTCTCTGTTGTTCTCAGATGTTCCGAGTTTCTTGCCCATTTGTATGTCTCTGGTAGGAGGACGTCATAGGCATTGTAATAATTAAGGTAGGTGATAGTAGACCCGACACACTGTCCCGCTCACTAACGCAGAGAGAGACACTCGTGTAAAACTTCGTTAGGTACAATTAGTGATATCAAAATGGAAAGAAGTGATGGATACATACTTAGTGGTGGTAGCGGCATTTTTCGATTTCAAAAAGGCATTTGAAAGTGTTGATGGATAAGTTGGAACAGTGCGGAGTGGTTGGAAAAGCATTGGGGTGGTTCGAGGACTATTCATGTAATAGATGTCAACAAACGAAGATTGAAAATGTGGTTTCCAACAAAAGAAACGTGGGAACGATATGCTCTTGAGAGGAGCATTTTTTTTATCAGAGAAGTAAAGTTTGTTGAAGGAAGGTCTCGGATGACTTGAGGAATTTTATTAAACATTTTAGGTCCATAATACTTTAGTGCAAATCTAGATCTATTTATTTTGTGATAATTAATATATCTCCCCCGTTTTTAGTTCTGTGTGAATGTACATCACATAGTTTTGTATTGTATATACATGGAAGGCACAGTTAAAATATTCAGTTGGCTAAATATATCCCTGCAATCAGCTCGATAGGGCAACCTTGCACTAACTCGAATGGCTCTGCGTTGTAAGGCAAAAATTCGGTCAGTTGCAGCCGCGTGTCCCCAAGAAAGCAAAGCATATGAAATATGTGACTGAATCAAAGCATGGAACGTCATAACAAGTACATTTCCCGAAACAATATCCACCAAGTTTCTCAGAAAATAGATGTTGGAAGAAAGCTTATTTGACAACTTGTCAACATGTGGGTGCCAACCCAACCTATGATCAAAGCAAACACCCAAGAATCGGACTGATTCAGGATCATGCTGTACGTCAGCCAGAGTGCTGAGGGTAAAAAGCATAGTCTCGGTTTTTTGTCGCATTAAGAGTAGGTTTATTGGCAGATCCTCCCGCAATCCATCAGCATCCTTCCCAGTTCTCTTTGCAGTGGTGTCATCCGCAAACAAAGTGAAGTCAGTACTGGGCTCAGAAACCACCAGATCATTTATATAAATAATAAACAGCAGTGGTCCCAGCACACACCCCTGGGGTACTCCGTATTTGATGGGCTGGAGTTCGGACAATATGTTATTATAATCCACAAGCTGGAAACGGTGTGTAAGGTATGAATAGATCAAATTGACGCTCTGGCGAGAGAAGTTATAATATTTCAGTTTGGATCTGAGTAGGTCAGGCGAGACACAATCAAAGGCCTTAGTCAGGTCGCAAAATAAGGCAGCTGTCTGCTTGCCAGTGTTGAAAGCGTCAGTTATAATAGAAATAAGTTGATTAATGGCCATCTAAAACCGAATTGTTCCTTGTTTAACAAATTACTTTGTTTAAAGTGATTGCAAATTCTAGATTTGAGACACCATAGGCATCAGCCAGATTTATCTCAAATGTTATCTTCAATTTTAAATATACTTATGAACAAATCATAAATAAAGATTATGTTTATCAGTAGGTATATTACTTAAATATGTAAAAATTCCTAATTTATTTGCTGCTTTTCCAAACTATCAATAAGGCTCAACAAGGGAAAAGCTATGTCAGTGAAAATACCCTAGTAGTATTAATTTTAAACAGAAATTCTCAGCAATTAAGAAATATATGGGAAAGGTCAGCAATTATGCTTATCAAAAGGTGGTGGCTGTATACCTCGAGAATAGTATTTCTTTTAAATTACAGTTTCACTTGCCTCGAGATGTTTATTGGATAATTTTCAATTACAATGAGAAACATATAACCATTTCTAGAAGGTATGTATGATCTACACTGTCGAAGGCCTTCGAGAAGTCAAGAAACATGGCAACTATCAATTTACTAGAATCTAGAGTTTCGAGCACTTGGCCGTGAACCTGAAATATTTCCTTAACGTCCAAATCCATTGTGGTAGTCACTAGTTAACAACAAATGTAGGTACTCGTTCACAGACTGCGCATGAATACGAACGAGGTTCTAGATAGGTATAGTCTCCAAAAGGGTTGCAGTATTCACAAGGTCCAAAAATCCATGGTTCGATGATGAGTTACATGAAATATTAAGGAAAGATACTCTTGGTATCACAAAGCTTTATTGAAATGTTGACATATGAAAACAGAACTAATAAAAATGATGATGATGATAATGATGCTGGAGACAACAAACACTGCAACAGATATAAAAATAATCAGAAAGAAGTTACTAATTTACTTAGAGAAAAGAACACTATGAAGGTGTTATAGACAGAAATCAAGACAATAGTGAAATGATTTGGAAAGGAATTAAGCAAATAGTTGGAGATAAAGATAAGAAGTTTTTCAAATGACAGAACATATTTGCAACTACTTTGTGGATAGTGTAATGGAAATTAATCATATCAATGGACAAGCATGTGCATGGCAATCAACAAGCTGCAACTTTTGAGGACAATTTGGTTCTGTTGAATGAATTTAAACCAATATGCGGGAGAGATATATTGGATATTTTGAAGAATACACACAAGGACTCATCAACTGATAGGATTGGAGGTAAAACAATGTGCAACATAATAAATAGTTCACCGGAGGGGAAAGTGTGCCACAGATTTGGAAAACATCTACAGTTGCTCCACTAAGAAAAGCAGCAAACTCAAAAAAAGTGGACGATCAGCGACCAGTTTGTTAATATGCTACCTCTATTGTAAAAAATTGTAGAATTAAGTACATGGAAAAATCAGTTATTGGAACATATAAAGGGAAAAAATATATTGATTCAGAGAGAGACTATTTGTATTCGTACATCTGAGAGGGCCCAGATAGAAACCCTCCACTGCATCCCTTGGTCTATTATTGTGACCCACATCGAGATGGTTTCCACTATAGGCCAGACACTCGATCCTTTTCATGAAATTGATTCAAATTCAAAGCATTGTAAAATTAAAATAAACAAACAAAACATAGCAAAATTAAATATACAATATACAAAAATAACATGAATTAAAATATGTATTAACAGAACTTATGGAAAGACAGAATTGAAATATTCGTCAAGAGAGTAGTATGCTTTAGCGGCTAGCAATATTTTAACAGCTTTCTTGAACCTAATTACACATTTTATAGACCTAATTTCAAGAGGTAGATGATTAAATAGTTTTTTCCCCATATAAATAAAAGAGTTTTTTACCTGCTCAGTGTGTGGAATAGGCAGCCGGAAGGTGTAGGTCAGTCGTGTTCCAAAAGAATTACTTACGACAATTTCATTCTTATGTTTTTTAAAAACAATACTTGCCGTTTGTAGGATATATAGAGAGTGGAGCGTCAATATCCTATTTCTTACAAAATGCGGACGACAAGACTCTCGATTCCTTACTTCACAAAGAGTTCTGATCGCTCTCTTTTGAAGGACAAATAGTGAGTTGAAAAGATACCCAGGACATGAGCCCCAAAAACAAATACCATAGCTAAGGTGAGACTCAATAAGTGCATAATAAGCATTTTTTGTTATGTGAAAATCTAAATTTTTTGATATCACTCTCAGAGCATAGCAACCAGAAGAAACTCTACCACTAACTCTAATAATATGTTCACGGAATTTGAGTTCACTATCAATTGTAAGACCTAAGAATTTAATAGAATATTGTGCCTAGAGGGGTTCGTCTTGTAAGAATACATTATCCATAGAACTCTTAAAACTTAATAAGTTAGTCTTAGAAACATTAAGGCTGAGATGGTTTGCATCAAATCAGTCCTTAACCTTAATCAGGTCAGTGTCCGAGATCCTTTTCAGCTGTTCTACATCTTCTTCATGCCATAAAATGGTGGTATCGTCGGCGAACATAGTTACCTCTCGTCTTATTGATAATAGAGACAAGTCGTTAATATATAAAAGGAAGAGTATAGGCCCCAGGACAGAGCCCTTGGGGACACCCAGAGAAATGCGTTGTTCATCTGAACAGCAGCCCTTGAAATTGACACTCTGAACACGACCCGATAGGTAGGACTCGAACCAGCACAAGGACGGTCCTCTAAAGCCATACCTCTCCAACTTCCACAGCAGTATTCTGTGATCCACACTGTCAAAGGCTTTGGAGACATCACAGACCACTGCTGGAGCAGCTTCACCGGAGTTAAGCCGATTGTAGAGCACACGCAGAAGGTCAAATACAGCATCTCCAGTGCTCTTTGCCCCTTGGAATCCAAACTGCCTAGGACTCAAAAGATTAAACCTGTTCAGGAAAGAAATCATTCTAACCTTCACCAACCTCTCAACGATTTTAGACATTGCAGGAAGAAGAGCTATTGGGCGAAAATTAGATGGACTGTCATGACCGCCACCCTTATGTAGAGGAACAACCACTGCCTGCTTCAGACATACAGGAAATGTGTTGGTAGAAAAAGAAGCATTTATTGCATCTGCAAGCGCTTCTAGTGCCCTGGTGGGAAGAGCCGAGAATATCTTCATAGAAATCTGGTCCCATCCTGCACAAGTTCGATTCTTGATTTTCTTTATTATGTCCCTAACCTCCAAAACATTAGTTGGAATGAAAAAGAAAGTCCCTCCAACATTAATACCTCCCATGAAATCCTCAGGTTCGTTTTTGCTGCAAATGCGACTAGTCATTTTAGAAGCAACTTCACAGTAATAGGAATTCAGCCTATCTGCATTTAATTCAGAGACTGTTGGAAGAGTATCATTCTTCCCCCTGAGTTGATTCACAATACACCAGGATTCCTTTGCCTTATTTGAAGATTCATTGATGCGTTTCCTATAGTACAGCTGCTTAGAAAGGGAAATAGTGCTCCTATATATTCTTCGATAGTTGTAAAACTGGTTTAAAAATGGTTCGTTGTCCATTGAGAACTTTCTAATATAATGAAGAGACCGCATATTTTCCTTGATATTCTTGAACCCTTTGTGTACCAAGGCTTTTTTGTTTTGTATTTTTTTATTGACAATGGGAAATGATTTGTCGAAAATATTGGTTATGGATGAATGGAATGCCTCAAGTTTGTCATCACCTGAGTTCAAGATTTCACCCCAACTGCCATTATCACTAAGACTGCTAAACCTTGCAAAGTTTTTTTTTTGTAACTACAGTTACTACTAGTAACTAACTAGTTGTCTAGTTCTCACTCCTGATGACAGATCCATTGCCATCTTTGAATGAGTTAGGCCCGATAACTATCTCCATTATCTACAAATTGCTGTTGTTTCCACCTGGCTTCTTTAGCTGTGTTGTAAGCTATTCCCATCAGTACCGGTTCTGGTTTTATGAAGGCCGTTGCGGTCGCCTGCTTTGCAAGAGCACCAGCTCTTTGGTTGCCTTCATATCCTGTATGTCCAGGTATCCAGATCTCTACCTAGTTTGGTGAGTAGTTCCTGGCAGTTCTATACAGCCTTGGATGAACAACGGCTAGAGTCAAGAGCTTTTAAAGCCGCTTGACTGTCTGAGAATATTTTGATTGACTGGCCTTTCCAGTTTCTATCGATGAGCCACTGTGCAGTCATATCAATGGCTTGAACTTAAGTCTGAAAAATGGTTGCATGTTTGCCTAGCACTATTGGTCTTGGAGCCGTCAGGGAACCGACCATTCTCTGTTGTTCTCAGAAGTCCATTCGTTTGTCTCTGGTAGGAGGACGTCATAGGCACTGTAATAGTTCAGGTAGGTGATAGTAGACACAAGACACTATCTCGCTCATTACCGCATGTTAAACTTCGTTACAATTACTGATATCAAAATGGAAAGAAGTGATGGATACATACTTAGTGGTGGTAGCAGCATTTTTCGATTTCAAAAGGGTATTTGAAAGTGTTGATTGATAAGTTGGAACAGTGCAGAGTGGTTGGTAAAGCATTGGGGTGGTTCGAGGACTATTCATGTAATGGATGTCAACAAACGAGGATTGAAAATGCGGTTTTCAACAAAAGAAACGTGGGAACGATATTGGGAACTTTAATGTTCTTGTTATATTAATGACATAACGCAGTATGTTTCTACGGATTGCATATTGAAGATGTGTGCTGATGATACATCTATTGATTATGTGGACATGGACAGCACCGTAGAAAAGATGCAGCAGGAAATTTGCAAGGTGGAGGAATGGATGTACCAAAATTGGCTGTACCAAGTATTTTTAGAAAAATAAATTTGCCCAGTAGGAGAAAGTCTCGACTATGTGAATGAATGTAAAATATTTAGGGGTGATTATAGACTCGATTATAGATAATCAATTAAATTTCAAAATCCATGCAAAATATGATACAAAAGGTAAATAAAAGAACAGGGTATTTTAGAAGAATAAGTTGGTTCTTGTCGCAAAAGTGTATATAAGACAATAATTGCTTCTCATTGTGAATATTGTCCAACAGTTTTAATCCACTTGAATCAATTACATAAGCACTGCACATTTCGGTGCATGATCCTGATCATCCCTTCAATGTCAATATCTTCTTCTCCATTCAATGTGGAACATTCGTCAGAAATCTTCAGTTTTTTTTACTTTACTATTCTTGACTCGCACTTAATATATCTTATTATAGGAAGCTGTGGTGCAAACGGACGTCACTGCTTCTTTCAGTTTAACACCAGAAAAGGATGCACCAAGATCCATTAAGAATCGTTGCAGTTTTGGAGGTAATCACAGAAATATAGCAGTTCAAACGAGAGTTACGTGCTTAAATAACGGCAGTAGGAAAACTTCGGAAAATTCAACTCATAGATCTACAATTCCTCCTACAGAGCCAAATAAAATATCTCTTCACCAAGAAATGGAAGATTTACGTTCTCAGAACAATAAGCAGTCTGAGTCTCATTCAGATAAAACCCGACTGCTCGTAATGGGCAGCAGGGCTGCTGTAAGAAATGTACCGAACCTTATAAAACAGACTTATTTTAAATTGCCTACTGATATCAACTGTCAATATTCAACTGAATCGATCTCGTTGGAAAAAATGGCAATTGAAGGTCAAAGATTATGCAAACACTTCTCCAAAAACGACCATGTATTGATTTTTATTGACCCTCGTAGTGCTGTGGAGAATAAAGTGTGGGGACTAAAACCTCTGGGTAAAGTTTTGGATGTTTTTTCACATACCAACCTAATAATTATTGGTGCCCCACAAATTGCACTGCCGATCAGGCAAAGGCAAGATGTGTACGAGTATAACATTCTAATAAAAAAATTCGTACATGCCTCTAGTAACAAAACCATATTTATTCCTATGGATCTTTTTTTGGAGGAGAGCAAGTTATCTTCGAATCGTGTTTCTAATAACATAGTTATCTTCGAATCGTGTTTCCCACATGTACAATGCTAAACAAAGACTGGTTGCTTTTGTAACTCGGGAGCATCTAATGGGTAAACCGAAACTACCATGCACTGATCCCTCGTTTGATGAAAGATTGCAAAGGCTTCTTGGAGGGGTGGACCACTGGCATCCAAAAATCACAACCTTTCCCAGGGGCTATCCAGTTCCATCAAACGCTCTTCGAGGAATGGCTTTTCCCGATGTTAACATGAATGAAGATTTATCACCGGTAAATCAAGATTTATCACTAATAAATGAGGATGTATCACCAATAAATGGCCAACAAAATTTTCGCCTGGACAGCCCAATACCGCTGATGATAGGTTAACAAAGCTACCGGTCGAGAAAATTTCTCCTAATTTTATTGGTTTGTGTTATCAAAATATTCAATGTTTAGGCAATAAGATTTTAGATTTAGATATAATATTCACTGATAGTAATAAGTGTGACTTTCTATTACTAACTGAACACTGGCAAAAGTCTGAACGGATAGAACAGCTTAAATTGAGAAACTTCTCTCTCCTACATTCTTTCTGTCGGACAAAATATAGCCATGGGGGAGTAGGCATTTATAAAAGTGATTATTGTAAATATCGTTGTAGTATCCTGAATATATCTAATTGCTGTGTTGAAGGGACTCTAGAATGTGCGGGTTTTAAAATTGTTGATTTTAAAGTGATAATAATTGTGTTGTATCGTCCTCCAAAGGGTAATTTTAAACACTTTTTATCCCTTTTGTCAGACCTTTTAACATACATACAACAAGCCTCTCACTTTTTTATAGTTGGTGGTGAATTTAACATAGATTTTTTGGTGCCTAGTTTCAATCTATCTGTTTTGTGTGATCTTGTAGCGTCTTTTAACACTGAACATATTATTAGGACACCAACAAGAGTTACTTCATGCTCTAGTACTTGCATTGATAATGTGCTGACTAATAACAGTGCGTTTCTTTGTGCTACGGTTGTGGACCTGCATTTGTCTGATCACTATTCCCAAATTGTTTCAGTAAACTTGCCATTCAAGAAGATAAAGAAACCCACTTTGAAATGTGCTTTCCTTTAAAAAGGATTTCTTCTGCAGCTTCTGTGTATGGGAAGAATAGAGGTTCTCTACCATCAGAGTTACTTCAATTAAAACGTGTGTTGGTCACAGTTGGTGATCTGTTGAAGAAGGATAAAAAATATAAACCATTATATAGGACTTTAAGCAACATATACAAGGGAAATCTCAAGCAATTTTACCGAAAAGAAAATGATAAAAAAATAATGTTATCTGATAATAAGTCTAAAACTATGTGGCAGATAATTAATAACTTACAGAAAAGGTCCAAACAGAGAAAACCAATCGAAATTTATGAATGTGATGGTAAAAAACTAGAGGATGAAGCTATTGCAAACAATTTCAACAAATGCTTTACTGCTTGTTCTGCACAAGATAATCCAGATTTTGATTTTTTGAACTCCAATATTCCATACAGTGAAAGCTCATTCTTTTTATCTCCTGTCCGCGTTTATGATGTTATATCGTTGATCAATAGATTAAAAAATTCGAATTCCAGTGGGCAAGATGGAATTTCTAACAACATTCTAAAATTATGCAAGCTCTCCCTCAGTGAGGTACTGACATTCTTAATCAATTTATCTTATGAAGAAGGAGTTTTTCCCAGCAAATTAAAACTGGCAACGGTCATTCCTATTTTTAAGAAAGGTGACCCAAACAGCTATAGTAACTATCGAGCCATCAGCCTTCTCAAAAATATATGAAATGAATTTGAAGGATCAGTTAAACTGTTTCTTTAATAAGTATGGACTTCTGTCAAATGCACAGCATGGTTTTGTTAAGGGGAGAAGCACTGAGACTGCCCTCTGTTCTTTTCTGACTAAGATTGTGGAAGCTCGTGATAGCAGAAAACACTGCTTGGGCCTAATGATAGATTTTTCTAGGGCTTTTGACACTGTGCATCATCAACTTTTGCTGGCCAAACTAACAAAATATGGGATTCGAAACAAACCATTGTCACTTTTTGCCTCATACCTCAACGACCGATTTCAACAGGTCATCATCAATGATAATAAGAGTCTGCCCAGGAAGATCAAAGAGGGTGTGCCACAGGGTTCGGTACTGGGACCACTCTTTTTCGTGGTGTATATAAATGACATGTTCAACTACATGGAGAGGGGTGATCCGGGTACTTTCCCTGTATGGTATGCCGATGACACGAATCTCCTATGCATAAATTCAAACATACCTTCTCTAAAGTCCCAGGCAGAGTTCATATATACCTTGGTAAAGATTGGTCAGTTAATAATAATCTAGTCCTCAATAAAGAGAAGACAACCTTTTTGATTTTTTCATCAGGTCGTCAGGATAGTATTGATGCGCTTTGTCCAGTATTTGATGCCAAAATAATGGCAGTGACCTCGGCAAGGTTGTTGGGAGTGATCTTTGATTCGTCGCTTAATTGGAGCACACATGTAGAATGCTTATGCAATCGTATAAGAAGTAATTGCTATGCGCTTAATTTTCTCTCCAACTATTGTAGCCAAGAAATCTTGCTTGCACTTTACTATGCCAACCTCCACTCACATATTCGTTATGGCATTTTGATTTGGGGAGCTGGTAGCCACAGCAAAAGAGTTTTACTGTTGCAAAAAAGGGCTATAAGAATAATTTGTCGGCTATCGAGCAGAGAATCGTGCAGAGGACACTTTGGAGATTTAAAAATTCTAACGGTCTGCGACACTTACATAATGGAAGGGTGCATCTATGCTTATAAAAACCAACTTCTTCTTCGATCAGTACGCTCTGATCATTGCCATAACACCAGGAAAAGGCACCTCCTGCTGCAAGGTAAGCACAGAACGGCCCTCTATCAAAGGGGTATTCTCTTTAATGCATGTAAATATTTCAATTTTTTGAGTCTGAGATTAAATCATCACCTAATCTCAAAACGTTCAAGCTTAAGGTCAAACACATGCTGCTACAAAAGACCTGCTACTCTTTGGAGGATTTTTTTCTTTGAATGCCTTTCTTCACCTTATCTATAAGAGTTAGGTTAACTAGGTTAGGGACTATGACGTTTTCTTAATTATGTGTTTTATGATGTATAATTTTAAATACTTTGTAATACCATTGAATGCAAGAAATAAAGATATATTATTATTATTATTATTATTATTATTATTATTATTATTCCTAAGTTTTCTTCACCCTTCTCCACTCGCTTCTTCAGTTCTCCCTTCACAATTCCATTTGGTGTTAAGGAATTGGATTCTGACGAACCAGAAGCAAGGAAATCTCATGATGTAAACGCAATGAATGAAATGTTTGCCTCCTGCTGTCTGGGAATTACAAATGACCCGCTTAAGGTAGTTAGGATAGGAAAACATGAACATGGAAAACTTAAACTGGTCAAAATAATTATGAAAGTGGAAAAGGATGTTAGGAAGGTACTTTGCAAGGTGAAGGACATTAAAAAGACTCCATTGTACACAAAATTGGCATTTAGTGAGAATAAACAACGGAATTGTGAAGGCTTAGGAATAAAATACATTAAGGACGAGCCAAGAATAGTAAAGTTAACAAAACTGAAGATTTCTGACGAATGTTTCACATTGAATGAAGAAGAAGATATTGACATTGAAGGGATGATCAGAATCATGCACCAAAATGTGCAGTGCTTATGTAATAAAGTAAGTGAGATATTTTTATTAGGGATCATGACGAAAGGCCGGATATAGTCGGCTTGACAGAGCACTGGATGAGGAGAGATGAGTTGAATTATATTGGAATTGAAGGTCCTGGTATGCGAGAGAAAATATGCAACATACTGGATCTTGCGTCCTGCTGAAGAAAACTCTAACATTTGACACATTGAATGAAGTGGAAGGGAAATCAGTAGCAGGTCTTGGTGATTTTGATATTTTTATGGAACGTCTCGAAAATATTCCCTCAATATCCAGGTAAGATTTCAGTTTTATAAGGTGGTTGTATCTGGCGACTTTAATATCAACTTATACACCTGATGCAAACTATTCATGAACCCACGAGGGTGACTAAGAGCACCGCCACTCTTTTGGACAATTTTTTTATTAATTTTGAACACGAAAGCAGCTCGGTTGTAGTTTCTGCACTCTCTGATCATCATGCTCAGTTCCTTAGGTTTAAGGGTGGCATGAATCCAAACAAAAAGAAGTACCACTAATTCTAAGGATTCTTTTCAAGGTCGAAGCTGGAACAGTATTGTCTCAAGCTTTTGAGTGAGTCGTGGGACTCTGTGCTGAGCTTGAATGAGGCAAACCGAGCGTATGAAGTTTTTCAATACTCAAGGAAGATACAAACAAAATTTTGGCTCACAGCAGGCAGAAGGAATTCTTGTGCAAGAAAGCGGTAGCTTTTTAAGCAAAGGTTCAATAATGAGGTGAATAACAAGTATTATATTAAAAAAGCTAAAATTTTACATTACAAAGTTTATAGAGAAATCTGAGAGCAAGGGCAAAGCAGCATGGACAGTGATTAATAAAATAATGAAACAAGAGACAAATAGGAAGACAGAGGACATTAGGGCCAAAGTTAAGAATAAATCAGATAAAACAATATTAAATAGTGTAAATGATACAGAACAGATTATCGTTACATAACAACAATTCATTTTTTTAAAGAGCAACAACAGGTCAGGAAGTGCATATAGGTGTATACAGGGACTTAAAAAAAAAGAGGTACCCGTTTTTATTTTAAAGAAAGTAGGAGATTTAATTTTAGAACCATTGGCCCATGTTGTAAACCTTTGCTTTTGGACTGGTGTTTTTCCTCTAAGTTAAAAGTTGCTCATGTGAAGGCAGTTTACAAGAATAAAGCGAGGTCGATAACCTTAAAAACTACCGTCCAGTGTTCTTTCCGAGGTTCATTCTTTCGAATGTGAGTAAGATGTTTGAAAGACTCTTACATGAGAGGCTTGTCGAGTTTCTGGAAGGGAATGCCATGATAGCTGACTGTCAATTTGGCTTCAGAAAATATAGTGCAACAATAAAGACTACTTACTTAGCATTGATTCGCAGAGCCAGAATAAAAACACTGTTACTGTTTGTTTGAATCTGTCCAAAGCATTTGACAGCGTAGATCAGGGTGTTCTCATTGGAAAACTGGAGCAGGAGTGGCACAAAAGCTTATGACATCCTGGCTTTTCAAATTAATGAGGACTATTATGTCTTTAGTAACCCAGACAGGCTACTTTTTAGATTTTTGAGTAGACGTCAGAACAGACCTTTCAAAAACAATGTTGACGATCGTATAGAATTGGCCCGAAGCCAGATCCACATCTGCAAAATTGTCCAAAACATCCCATTTCTGCAATCTAAGAAGGGTGTATAGTAAAATAAAATCAGCATTTTTAAAATTAGATTTTGTTGAAGGAATTAATTTCCATATTTGTGTGGACCTGATTAAACAGGGATGTCCCGGATCAATTCGTAACATTGGTTCCTGAGTGTCGTTAATAGAGTCATTTCAATTTGTTTCAGGCAACCCTCGAAGTAGCCAATAGAAAGGCAAGTATTGTCAGTTCTTTATAGAATATGCCAGTGCAACTAGCATAGCATTCAACTAGCCCCATCATAAATCACAGTTTGGGCTCGTTTTGATTTCCTACATCAAACTAACCTGAACGAGTGCAAAACTGACCAAACCAAATAGGTTTGGGTGAGATGTTTTGAAGCTGAGTTTACTGATATTGTAATAAATGGCAATTATTTAGGAGTAAATTGTATATAAAGTTATGTGATTAAATGGTCTAAAATGATTGTATATGTCAAAGTAATTCTAAAGGCCAACGGAAAAAAGGATATTAAAGGTGAAAAGCTGCATATTACAAATCTAGATGTTAATTAGGCAGCAGGAACTAAACTGTTTACGAATACGGAAATGGAAATTAGGTTGTCACTTAATACCTAGGGACGATTGCCGATCTGACAACATCCTAGCCTAGATTCCGCTGGAATTTACGCTACCAAAAAACGCCTAGCTAGACTATAAATCGGAATATAAATATCCCACGATAATAGATCGGTCATCTTTATCTTACCGAGGTGGTTTCTTCATTTATTTCTTCAGCTTTCCGTGAAATCATACTCCATCGAAAGTCCGAATCACAAATACCACGGACATTTAATGATAACGAACCATTCCGACAATGGCTTCGCGACAATAACGAAATTTAATTGGAACTGCTCGAATTAAAAAGACCGTAAACACATTCTGGATGACATATTTTTATCAAAATATCGTTCGACAAGGGAAAAGCAACACGGCGCACACGGGAGCTCACATTGCATACATTAAAGATTTCACTTAGCAACCGTCTTCCCCTTTTCGCGAAGTGGACGGAACCAGGGTATCGATTGCCGAAGACGAGCGATTA
>MU193981.1:11107-21110 GCA_016904865.1 Pissodes strobi | reverse complement strand
TGCTGGTTCAATCCCCGTCAGTGCCAAGTTATGTTTTTAATTATTTTTTAGGTTATGTTTGTAAAAAGTTTTTTTTCCTTGATTTTGGGTTAGTTTGGGTTAGGTTTGGTTAGCACTTGCTAGTTTCCTTTTTTTGAGTCCCCGTAGCAAGCGCAGCGAGCGGAGGGCCATGCAAAACAACTTAATTATTGCCGACATTCGGCCAGTCGCCGAAAGTCGCCAGAAAAGAAACCAAACCGCTGTCTGAAGACGCTAGTATTTTTTTCTTTCACGCGTTGTTTCATTTTTCGAGAAATGCGGGAATGTAAGAGTAGGTGGACTAGGTGGCGAAGCTCGCGTCCCTCTAGAACGCAAAGTAAGTGATTCGACGCCCGGTCGTTGCAAGTTTTTATTTATTGGATTAGTTAGTTTTTTGGCATGCCTCGGGTTGCATTGGGTTAGTTTTTGTTGGTTGCGCCCCGCAGCGAGCAGAGGACATTGTATGAAGTGAAAAGGTAAAAATACAAATGTAAACAACATTGCCGAGCGGTAGCAATCATAATATGCCGCCATAATTTGGGTAATAAGATCCTTTACATGAGCGTCTCGTGACAGTGATTGTTTTGGCTGCCATCAAGGTAAAATCGTCTCCAGCGCCATCTGGTGTAGGTAGCGTTGACTCAGACGATTCCATTCGATGTCTTCTCATTGTAAGCAATCTACAGGATAAGCGGTAGTGGCTTAAAGATTTAGGTGGTGGTCTCAATTTAGCGACTATCGGCGGCGGCTCGGGTTCGAACCCCGTCTCTTTTTCTTTAATTTTTTTACGGTTAACATTCTAAACAGTTTTTCTTGATTTTGGGTATGTCTTGGGTTAGTTTTGGTTAGCAAACATTTTTTTCTTGATTTTGGGTATGTCTTGGGTTACGTTTGGGTTAGCACCTGGTTAGTTTCCATTTCTTGAGCCCCCGTAGGGAGGGGTAGCGAGCGGAGGGACATGCGAAAAGCAAAATATTACTTATTGTAATATATATACAGCAGCTTGCATGTGTTTCTGCGAATATATTCACAAAGAATCTCCCGTCTTGAATGAATTTGACGTCTGTATCCGCATTTATAACATTCGTCCTTGACGGCAGCCAAAACAATCACTGTCGCGAGACACTCGTTCCTTTACTCCTATGCCAGTATGCTAGGTATATTAGCCGTTTCCGATTGATTGGTTAACGTCACTTTAGAGTACTGTTAACTCTTAACGCACGACCCTCCTCTTGCTCCGGGGCGCAACTAGACAAACCTAACTGAAACTAACTGAAATTTACAAAAAGAAACAAACATAACTTCAAAAAAATAAAGAAAACCTGTATTGACCCCGACGGGACTAGAACGCGGGACGTCCACATTCTAAACGCAGAATCTGACCACTAGATCAGAGTACAGATAATATCCAGTAGATTCACTCAGCAAAAATCGCTTGATGTTTTTGGATCAAACGCAGAAACCGCAGCACGGTAAAAAATTAATTTTTACTCTACCTGTAGCAGCGCGCAGTCTGTGAGGGGAGATTTAAAAAGTATTAGCTGATGCAAAATTATTTCTTCTCTTATTATTTGATACATGATATTTCAAGGAGGGATTAACGTAATTTTTAATACGTGATTCAAATGAATAAAACAAAGTTATACAAAATAGTAACGTATACTAAATTCAAAAACATTATAAATAAAGGTAATACCAATTAAAATAATTTATTTGGCAGTTTGTAACTTGATTTATTTATTAAATCATGTATAAAGTAGAAGGTTGAAAATATCTGACAAATATTGTGGAAATTTAAATATAAAAAAGGACATATTAAGCTAATAAACTACATTTATAGCTGCTTAAAGGTCTTAGCACTGCATTACTCGCGCTACGAGTATTTCTCTCACATTTTCTGCAAAATCGTTAGTTTTCGGTGATGGCTTTGCGATCGGAGCTGTCCTCCACTCTAGCTGACTTATTTGGCGTCTTCTTTAACATGGCCAATTAATCGGGTGCATTTCTCAAGTGATTGACTGCATTTGTGAGAATTTATCTCATCGCGCTACGTCTGCCGTAGTACTTTTAACATAGAAAATGTTTCTGTTTTCCTGTTATGGGGCATCAAATTGTGAAAAAGTGCATGCTACACTTGCCACACATGACGTCATATGCGTGAGAGATCATTGGGTTAGGGTTTATGCGGACGGAATATGTTCAAATGACAAAAATAAATAAAAACTAACTAAAACTAACCGAAAGTTGATTGAACTACTAACCCAAACTAACAAAAGTATCCAAAAGCACAAAAAAGGATTAAAATGTATCGGAACAGATTAAAAAAATTAAAGTAAGTTAAAAGTAACTCAAATTAACCGAATTTTTGCGGCTAACCAAAACTAACCAAATACATTAAAATTGGTTATAACATATGGGATCCGGTTCAAATTACTAAAATATATTGGAACTAACTGAAACTAACCGAAAGTTGATTGAACAACTAACCAAAAGCACCAAAAAGGGCTAACCGTATCGGGACAAATAATCGGAACGTCACGAGACGGTTTATGAAAAATTGATTATAACGTTCCGATACGTATTCAAGCTTTCACTAAAGTTCAAAATTTAAAACTTTGTTTGTTATATAGTCTTACATTTTTAATTGCGTTTTTCTCAGAACCGCCAATCGGCATATGGACCTTTCTTCCGGGGATGGCCTCAATTATAAAAAAAAATGAAAAAAGGTGCAGATATGAGGACCTAAAAAATTATCCTTCACCTGTAGATAGGAAAATCGATTAATATATAACTAGCCACGACGCTGCTGTAATATTTCTAACCTGTTCCGAATTGTTTTAGCCCGTGTTGGCGCTTTTGGTTACTTTTAGTTACTTTTGGTTAGCCGTTCAATTAACTTTCGGTTAGTCTCAGTTAGATCCAATTTATTTTAGTCATTTGAACCGACTCCGATACGTTTTAGTGCTTTTGGTTACTTTTGATTAGTTTTGGTTAGTCATTCAATCAGCTTTCTGTTAGTTTTAGTTGGTTTTTGTTTATTTTAGAATTTGAATCGGTTCCAATACGTTACGAGTATAACTAATGTTAATGCTTTTGGTTAATTTTAGTTAATCGCCGAAATTCGGCTACTTTAAATGAGTTACAATTTACTTTAATATTTTGAATCTGTTTTGATTTATGTTTTCGCCTTTTTGGTTACTTTTGGTTAGTTTTGTTTAGTCGTTCAATCAACTTTCGGTTAATTTCAGTTAGTTTCAATTTATTTTAGTTATTTGAACCGGTTCCGATACGTTATAACCAATTTTACTGTTTTTGGTTACTTTAGGTTAGTCGCCAAAATTCTGTTAATTTGGGTTAATTTTATCTTACTCCAATATTTTTAGTCTATTACGATATGTTTTAGCCGGTTTCGGTGCTTTTAGTTACTTTTGGTTAGTCATTCAATCAGCTTTCCGTTACTTTCAGTTAGCTCCAATTTATTTTACTTATTTGAACCGGTTCCGATACATTGTAACCAGTGTGTAAGTGTTTTTGGTTAAGTTATGTCAGTCGCCAAAATTAGGCCAATTTGGGTTAGTTTCAACTAACTTTAATATTTTTAATATGTTACGATAGGTTTAAGCCCTTAGTCCTTTTGGTTACTTTGGCTAGTTTTGATTAGTCGTACAAACAACTTTATGTTAATTACAGTTAGTTTCAATTTATTTTAGTCATTTGAACCGGTTCCGATACTATATAACCAATTTTAATGTTTTAGGTTAGTCGCCAAAATTCGGTTACTTTGGGTTAGTTTCAACTTGCTTTAATATTTTTAATCTGTTCCCATACGTTTTAGCCCTTTTTGGTGCTTTTAGTTACTTTTGGTTAATTAGTTTTTCAGTCAACTTTCGGTTAGTTTCAGTTAGTTCTAATTTATTTAGTCATTTGAATCGGTTCCGATACGTTATAATCAAATTTAATGTTTTTGGTTAGTTTTGGTTAGTCGTGAAAATTCCGTTCGTTTTGGTTAGTTTTAACTTAATTTAATTTTTGTAACCTGTACCGGAGTACCGGTACGTTTTAGACCGTTTTGGTTACTTTGGCGAGTTTTGGTTAGTCATATTCAATCAACTTTCGGTTAGTTTCAGTTAGTTCCAATTTATTTAAGTCATTTTAATCGATTGCGATACCTTATAATCAAATTTAAGTTTAAGTAAATAAACTAACACGATCTCTCACGCGTATTATGTCATGTGGCATATGCACTTTTTCACGATTTGAGGCCCTATACTAGGATAATAGAAACATTTTCAATGTTAAAATATAAGAGGCGCTTTAAAAACACAAAAGGTCATGTGTAAACGGTATTTTGCTCACGCTAGTGGTGACGGGCATTTTATTTTTGTCGTACTTGTATTCTTTTATCACTATTGTCTTTATATGAAAATTTAGATAAATAACAGAATTTTAATAAAGACATATTTGTTAAACTGATTATACGTGTAATTGAAAAACTGCATGCATATCTAATATCTAATCAGAGATAGGGTCTTTTGGACATCTAAAAAATGAAATCCTTCACCCACTTTTGTAATACAATTATCCGCACAACAATATCTCGTCATTGTTGCGATCTTAATAATTATTTATTTCAACGCGACCCAACAGTACACAATATCAAGGCGTTTGCACACTGTCCGTAGATTCTCCCTCGTAGCGGAGCCATCGGTGGCCACAAACCAGATTGATCAGGATTCGCTTCGAAGCTAAAAACTGTCGGCGAAATTGGAAATTTGTTTCGAGTGAACCTACCGTATATATTTATTTATACCGTGACTAGACCATTTAGACCTGTTGGAATAACTTATGTTGGGGTTTGGAACCTTCGGCAACATGCACTAAAACGGAGTTTCATCCACAATACCGAAACAAAATTATTGCACTCGACGCGCATTTCGCTAACCATGGTAGCATCATCTGGAGATGATTAAAACTAAATTTAAAACTCTACCTAACTCGCTTTTATACTAAAAGTTTGCTTAATCAAGCGAAACTAAAGGAACCAATCCTGGCTTCCCACTAGTCACGCTCGATCAACCAATACAATGGACTATGCCATCTATCTCTATTTAAACTATTCTTACTTTTAATAACTTTCATACTTTCATATGCGTCTAATAATCTCCTATCAGTTATATTATGAATTAATTTCAAATTTTTAATTGTTATTCTATGATTATTATCAAAAGCATGCTCGGCAACACTTGCTTTTTCTTTTCTACCATACTAATGAGCTATGTGTTGCTTGAATCCTGTTTGTATAGATCTTCTAGTTTGCCCAACATATTTTTGGTTACAATCCAAGCATCCAATTTCATATACCACTTCTTTCTAATATTTCAATTTTGTCCTTTGTACCACCTAATAATTTCTTAATGTTGAACTGAGTTTGGTTAAACCTACTTCCTTAAAGACTTTTTGGAGTCCCCTAGTATACTGAGGATAATTTAATAGAATCCAGGCCCTATAACAACATCTCAAGGAATCCGTTATCTAATATGGTAACACAAGTTAAAAACACTTTGAAGAAATGTAGCAACCTTATTTCTGATAAAATTAAATACAAATTATCTGTGAGCAATCCTACTATACCAAAACTATATTGTCTTCTCAAGATTCATAAACCTGGGAAGGCAATGCGTCCCATAGTCTCGGCAATAGGATCGCCAACTTATAATACATTATCCAAGTGGCCAGCAAACCAGTTTGAAAATTTACCTATAAAACAACAGAATTCAGGAGTACTAAATTCCTTAGATTTCATAAACAAAATTAAAGGTACGAACCTTAATGGAGGTGAAATTTTAATCTCGTTTGATGTTTGCTCATTGTTCTTTAGTGTACCAATATCCCACAGAGCTTCCAATACCTTGGTGAATTACTTGAGATGAACAGTTTTGATAACGAAATCAAACAAGAATATTTAACTTTAACCAAACTTTGCATGGATCAAAATTGTTTTCAATATAAAAATAAGTATTACCAACAACTTGAAGGCACGGCAATGGGCAACTGTTTATCGCCGTTCTTAGCTAACCTTTTCACGAGTAAATTTGAAAATGAAATCAGTCAGGAGTTCGAATATTTTGCAAGGGTATGGTACAGGTATGGGGATGATATTTTCGCGATTTTTGACACAAAAATCGCTAATATCGAAGATTTTGTAATTACATTTACTTATGAAGTCGAGAACAATGGCAAACTTCCATTTTTGGATACCTTGGTGATTAGGAACGCTAAGAATTTGCACTAGAATTTGATATTTATAGAAAAAGTACTGCCACTAACCGATATATTCCTAATTACTCCTTCCACTGCGACCAACACAAAATGGCCAGCTTTCATTTTTTTTATACACCATATGGTTAACTTTTCTCTCAGCAGAGAAAGATTTAATAGTGAAAAGGAGACAATTAGGAATATAGCGAAAGTTAATGGTTTCAATACTAACTTAATAAATGGACTAATTAATAGGCATTTGTTTAGAAAGATCATTCGTGATTCCACTTCTTTCATCAATCATGATGAAAATACAAAATATAATCCTCAGTATACTAGAGGACTCCAAAAAGTCTTTAAGGAAGTAGGTTTAAAATTAGTATACCAAACTCAGTTCAACATTAAGAAATTATTAGGTGGTCCAAAGGACAAAATTGAAATATTAGAAAGAAGTGGATTATATGAAATTGGATGCATGGATTGTAACCAAAAATATGTTGGCCAAACTAGAAGATCTATACAAACGAGATTCAAGGAACACATAGCTCATTTAAAGTATGGTAGAACAGAAAAATCAAGTGTTGCCGAGTATGCTTTTGATAATAATCATAGAATAACAATTAAAAATTTGAAATTAATTCATAATATAACTGATAGGAGATTATTAGACCCATATGAAAGTATGGAAATTATTAAATGTAAGAATAGTTTAAATATAGATAGAGGGCCTATTCCGTATAGTACATTGTATTGGTTGATCGATCGTGACTAGTGGGAAGCCAGGATTGTTTCCTTTTGTTCCGCTTGATTAAGCAAACATTTAGTATAAAAGCGAGTTAGGTAGAGTTTTAAATTTAGTTTTATCTTGATGAAACTAACATGGTTGGCGAAACGTGCGCCGAGTGCAATAATTATGTGTGGGTCTTCTGGATAAAATTCCGTTTTACTGTTGGAATAAACTGACTCGACCGTAGAAAAGGTGACAATGGCGTTAATCCACCAATCATCGTGGCGCAACTATGACGCATGCGTCCTTGCATGCGCTCTTTAAAGTGCACCAATCGTTTGCGTCAAAAGGCAAAAAGACGCAGTGTTTCCCGAGACTTTGGGAATTTGTTTGCTTTTTTCTTGTGCTTCTTCGCATTTTTAAGTCAAATGGAATAGAACAATGATAGAACCATTGAGAGAAGACCCTAATAATTATAAAAACCGAATGAACAGCAATTATGCTGTTCAGGAATTATGTACAAAATACAGTATAACACCAAAACAAATCTTGAACAACATGAAGATCTTGAGGTCATACTTCCATAAAGAACATACAAAAGTTACCAAGAAGAAAAGTGGAAGTTGCAGGTAGACGAAGCCTATCCTATAATATCATGATACAGGCAAAGGAAAAATTGAGCAAACAAGACCGATTTTCCACTTTTCGGGATGTAGTTTGCTTACAAATTAAGAAACCAACATTTATAAGCTGTAGCCAAGTTTGAAATCAACAAAATTCAATTTGAGGTGGAAATGCAAAGTTTAACCAAGTCCCACTATTGTACGTTCAAGTGATGCTCTGAAACCAGATAATAGCCGCCCTGGATCTTTAAGTACTAATGAATTGTCAATTACACCACAAATGCTCAGCCCAAAATTAGAAACGCTTTCAAATCATAGTACTACAAATTTCAACTAGAATTCTCTGCGCTAATACAACTCTACACATTGTTCAACAACTCGACCCTGACATGGCAGGGTTTTGGAAGTTTCATACATAATTATTTTTGAACTAAAGTTTGTTTGTTGAAATAATACTTAGATGTTAAATTAGTGTATGTCTCTGGTTTCTTCAATAAAGTTTATTTTTTCTAATTGGAACTACACCACACTTCAGGTATAATTAGTGAAATAGTTGAATCAGAAATTTTAAATGTATACATTCAACTCCTATATGAATCTCAAGATGCTAAATATCTCAAACAAACTGCCAGTCTTACTTTTTCAGGAATAGCTTCCCTCATATTTGTATTTGTTTTTATAATAATTTGCCCAACCATTCAACAGTTCTTCAAAACTATGTTGAGGTTTGGAACCTTCGGCAACATGCACTAAAACGGAGTTTTATCCACAATACCGAGACAGAATTATTGCACTCGACGCGCGTTTCGCTAACCATGTTAGCATCATCAGGAGATGATTAAAACTAAATGTTTTAATAATCTCCTGAGTCCTGATGATGCTAACATGGTTAGCGAAACGCGCGTCGAGTCCAATAATTATGTATCGGTATTGTGGATAAAACTCCGTTTTAGTAGTTTAGTTCTTCAAAATCCGTTGAAGGCGTCCTTGTGAAGTTTCGAAAGAACAAACTGCCATCTAGCTGCATTTTCTTGATAAAGGAATGGCTATACTTCTTTTTCAGAAATTCCCGTATTTTTTTGAAGTTTCATTACTTGCGTTTATTACGTTGTTTATTTCTCGCTATTATGATAAACACAGCTCACAGACCTCCAAACTTCAAAACATCCATGTTCAAATGTGCAAGATGCACGGATGTCAATTTTAAGTGAAAATATGTTGCACGATATGAAGAGGCAACGGTTGTCTGCGCTATATTGCATGTGCTGCTACACGAAATGCCGCATGCCCTAACGCACGCAAAAAGACTTCGTCTAAAGCGCTCTTAAAGGATCTTAAAACGCTCATAGTTTCGTGTCCACATTCCACACTGTATCAAGATTTTATTTCAGTTTATTATTGTAAATTTGGCTGTTTAATATTTTACAAGAAAAATTAGAAACCACTAAAATTTGTAATTTTGTTATTTGGAAAAAATTAAACCAATTTTCAAAATTAAAGGTATATTGTAAAATAAAAAAGACAACACCTTAAATGATTGACGTTTTACAAGTTGTAATTTTGCCGAGCTGATATTAATATTCTTATGGCAGACTTTGCAATAACCCTCAGTATATGTTTTTCCAGGCCCCAGTGAATTTTTGATGTGTAAAGATCTTACGCGGCGGTATGAGAATAAATCTCGATAAATGGGACGGAAATGTGCAAGCAGATCTAATGCCAGAATATAAGCAACCAATTCCCAATAAGTGGTTGCCGATATTCAGGCTTCACGCGGCCTACTAAGGTAACATTAGATGTTCATGTCGATTATGTCGATATAGGATATGTTTACACATCAGTGTCTCAGCAGTACTAGCAGGCTCGCTCATTTTTTTAAATTCTGAATCTGATTCCCATTTTGTTCCAAATTTTTGAGCATATTTGGTTTGGCCTCACTGTAGATAAGATCTATTAGCTAAATAAGATTCTCCAGACTAGTAATTAAAAACATACATTTCGATGTTTAAAATGTTGATATTACGTATTAATTTACTCACCTCATCAACATATATTCAAAAACCACAGACAAGACACGTCACATGACTCAAATCGATGGATAAATATGATATAAAAAGTGAATAGTGATGATTCAGACTACAAGACGTTACCCGGACCGGGTCACGAGGCTACAGAGTTGTTTTACATATCACTTTCACTTTACGCATGGCCCTCCGCTCGCTCCGGGGCTCAACCAAATAAAACTAACCCAAATTTAAAAAAAAAATAAACAAACAAAACTTTAAAAAAGTAAAAAAAAATATCGACGGAAATCGAACCCGGGCAGTCGTGCACCATCCAACCACTGAGCTACTAGACCACTTAAAAGCAATTCGCT
>JAEQML010065319.1:0-21112 GCA_016904865.1 Pissodes strobi | reverse complement strand
ACAATTAAACAATTAGTTTAGGTGAGGTTATGCTTGGTTAGGTTAGGCTATTTTATGTTAGGTTAGCTAAGGTAATACTACAATTACCGCTCAATATAGCTATTAGTTTTGAAGCAATAGATTTCGATCGCGAATTAGCGAATCCGTCCCACTGTGCGGTAGGCGCACAGTCGGCGCGCAGTCCTATATATGAAAATCAGCCTTAAATCTTTGACGTAACGGATGCAGACATGCGTCTGCGCCGCTCTTCATAACATTTTTGAAAAAGGTACGAATTTTTCTAAATTAAAAATCGGTAATTGATATAGTAATAAAAGCTATAAAAAATGTCGTATATTTTTTTCTGTTTAGTTCATAATTAAGTGAGAAAAAATTAATGAAATACAATGGGAAACCGAATGATTCATTTACGATTTATTCGAAATAACTTTGTTATTAATGGTCCTATCGAAAATAGTAGGTATTAAGATATATTGTAGAGAAATTCAACATATTTTTCTGCACAAATCAATTTATTCCAACTGTCATTGTTCTATAGATAATTGAAAATATATCTGAAACATATATTGTGTTCATTTATAACATTTTTTCATTGTTTTCATGTGTCAAGTTCAAATACGGTTGTTATATAAAATATGGCGAAATACTATACAATTGATAAGACTGAGAAATATTGGTTAAGCATATTCACATTTACACTAACAGTTAGCATAAAACAATGGGTTAATTTAAGAAGATCGTCATAATAATATATATTTAATGAATAATTTAGACATATCATTTTAAAAAAATGGCATATGTCAAATGACGATATTAAAGTAGTGGTAAAAAAATAATAAATTATGTAACATCTCTCAGTGTCACATTAACCCATAATATGTAACATAAAATTAGCTAATTTTTTTAATGATTCAAAATATATGTCAAAATATAATACTTAAATATGTCAAAATGTTAACAATGTATTTTGACATATGTCAGATTAATATAAACGAATTTGACAGCTGTAACTGTCAAATGTGACAGGTGTACGTGTCATATTTTATTTCCAAATGATAGAGCCTCGAAAATTATAAATTTTTTGTTAAACAATTTTTTCGATATCTGTAATATTAAGGGAAATATTGACGAATATATTCATCTGCCACATTTGACATTTTCTTAAAACGTTTGATTGACAGAATCGTACACAGTCGTATTTAACTAGGAATGAATTTACAATATTTTAACACACATTTTGACATATTACAATGACATTACAACGATATATCCATCCTGACGTATTCGTATATACATAATTATTTGTTTCTTCTGACATATGTTAATGGTACGTGTAACTGATTGACTTTTTGCATCCGGACCGGTTCCGATAAGTTATAATCAATTTATAATAGATTTGGTTAGTTTGGGTTAGTCGTCCAATCAACTTTCGATTAGTTTCACTTAGTTTCAACTTATTCTATTCATTTGAACCGGTTCCGATACGTTATAATCAACTTTGATAGATTTGGTTAGTTTGGGTTAGTAGTCCATCAACTTTCGGTTAGTTTCACTTATTCTCAACTTATTTTAGTCATTTGAAGCGGTTCCGATACGTTAAAAGCAATTTTAATAAATTTGGTTAGTTTAGGTTAGTCGTCGATTCAACTTTCGGTTAGTTTCACTTAGTCTCAACTTATTTTAATCATTTGAACTGGTTCCGATAAGTTATAATCAATTTCAGGAGATTTGGTTAGTTTGGGTTAGTCGTCGAAACAACTTTCGGTTAGTTTCACTTAAGGCTCTGGCACACAGAACGCGATCTGTCGCGGCGGGCAGCTTTCGCGCGATCTTCGCATCGGTAAAGCGATCTATAATGCCACACAGGCTTCGATATTTTCTTACTTTTTGTTTGGTCGTGCCTGTGTTCGCAATGTATAGCTCTGACGAGGAGCAAATTCTTCTTCTCTTTGTGCTACAAAAAAAGAAAAAGAAAAGACGTTATTGGGTGCATCCCATCAGCATGAAGCCAGATTTTTTCAATATTTACGCATGTCAAGATTAGCTTCACTTTTCTTTAATATATTCTTCTAATATGCATGTGTAGTGTCGTACAGGAACACAAAATTTCTCACAGTTTCTATAAATATTTCAGTATTTTCCGACATGATGCATGAAATTATTCTTAAAAACGCCCGAAAATCTGTGATTTTGTACAAGTGTATCGCTCGTCGTCGCGATCTAAACTAGCCCACCGCGATAGACCGCCTTCAGTGTGACTGTTATAATACATTTCCGTGTAATATAAAATTATAGCTTTGTCGCTGCGGTCCAATATCGCTGCCCGCCGCGACAGACCGCGTTCTGTGTGCCAGAGCCTTTAGTCTCAACTTATTTTAGTCATTTGAACCGGTTGCGATACGTTATAATCAATTTTAATATCCGGGGAGCTGGGGGTATAATTCCCACCTCTACTGATGACCCATATTCATACGTCATATTTTCGATCCGAGGTTCCGTTGCGGAGATCGGTAAAAAATGTTTTTCCCCCAAAATTTCCCCTTAAATTAGAGCCCGTTCCCCCATATGGTCAAAGGCAGCCCCCCCATGAGGCGCACCTACCATAACAATTTCGACCCCATAGCTCTTCCCGTTCTACCGTAATAAATTCCTTTAGTTTTTCTTCTTCCCCTCTCCTAGCCGAACGGGGGGGAGGGGGGGTTTGTACGGGGTCCAGTTTTCATCCAGGATCGTCATTTTACCCCGGCTACATATCCTAAAAATTTCAGCCCTCTAGGAATATTGGAACATGCTTAATTAATTCACTTTGAAAAGCGTTTCAATTTGATAAGCGTTTAATTTTTTTCTGACTTTACCCTCGCTTAAGAAGTCACTTCAATAATAAACCAAACCCGTCAAAGTCAGTTTAAAGCCTGACAATCTGCAAGAGCTTTTTACTGTTTTATTGTATTTGCTAACCATTTTCATTTTTAGTTTTTTGCTTTTCTTGAAAACGGTGTCCGAATAGACACCGAATCGACGAAACTAGGTACAAATTTCATTAGGGTCACTAAACTTGCACTTGTGCAGTTTACATCCTTGAGCCGGGCCCGAAGTGGCTCAATAACAATCCAAACAAAATTTCAATCATTTGTGGAGCAAAAGGCAATCAATTCCAGGGTAAGAGATTTATGTTGTCGCTTCTCTGCGGTTGTTATTCTCGGGTTTCGCTGATCTCTGTATGCTTCCTCCATACCAGGTGTTTGCGCTTTCAGGGTTTCTACATTCTTCTGTTGGTCTCCATTATAACAATCGTCTTGTCTTTCCCATCTTATTCTAACTCCTTGTTCGATAACGTCCATGGTTTATAAGCTTAAATCTTAAATCCCAATATTAGCCTTTCGTAAACCCTTGATAGATGCTGTTTAGATTATGTCGTAGATAGACTCTCAGTTTATTTTCTCACGTAACACGTCATGCATTAGTTCAGGAAAATAAGGATGTCTTCCCCTTAATTATATAAAAGATCATAATTAGGAATGTGTTGAATTATATCAAAAGTGATGAACGCTATAATTTAAGTGTCGATGATAGTGTTCAAAAGCCAAAGGGAAAAGCAGTTACAATAAAATTGGAGCTGACAGAAGATGTAAAAAATTCTCTGCGAAGAATCGTTCACGAGTGTTTCATTGAAAAAATCCCAACTTTGGGCTCAATTCTAGATGCTGTTAAAAGTGACCTAAAGATACCAAGGATGACCAAGACCAAAGTGTGGGACGTTTTAAAATCCATCAATTTTCGTTGTGAAAAGTTTCAAAGAAAATCCTTGTCAATTATAAGAGAAAAAATCGTACGGTGGAGAAGAGATTATCTGAGAAAAATTAGACAGAAGCATTCTCAAAGAAAACGCACGTATTATTTGGATGAAACTTGGATAAATGAAGTAAATAACTTTTGGCAAGACAAAAACGTTTTGAGTTCAAGACAAGCTTTTATGAAAGGTTGGTTAACTGGTCTCTGCCCGCCATCTGGAAAAGGAAGATTTTTTTAAATATTATTGCTCTCAATCCTCTTTCCAGGCAGGTAATCATTTGGTATTGGTGGGCGCCGTCTGTGGTCTTATTATAATGTCTCAATTTTGTATAATACTAGTTATACTCTTGTAAACAATACGCCACTGCCTTTCAAGGCAAAAATGCCATCATATTGTATTTTCTATAAATGTTAGTTAAAGCAGAGACAAGGGAGATACTGGTAACTGGCCCTGCAAATTTATCCAGGGTTTTTATCTCTTTTTGTATCACGTAACTTCCTATACTTATTTCTTTGTCATTCATCTAGGCAGGCGAACGTAGGTGGTGTAATCATCGCTTTCCTCGTGGTTGCCAAGTTGCCTCAAGTTTGTGTATATAAATTTTCATGTTTTTTTTTGCTCACGCTTGATTAAGAAACAAAAGATATACCATAAATCTGAAATTTTCAATTTGACAACGCTGCACCAGAATGATGACGCCCGCCGATGACGACTATGACCAACCAGGTTTAGTATTTTTAACATGACCGCTTTGTTTGGTTTTGCTGTTTACGTGAATTATTGACTCTTATTTGTGATTACAGTGTATATTATTTAATATGTGTTTTTTAACAGACAATTTAAGATAATAGTGAAATTGATTGTGTTGAAGTGTGAATCTGCAACGTCTTTGTCTTTATATTATTTGCATTTGTCATTCAGTTGAACTTATGCCACTTTCAATTGTCTTTGCTTTAACTAAACTTCTGGCAAATCCACTTAATCAATAATTGAAAGCCTTTACAACTAATAATGATAATAAATATTTATGTTTGTATTAAATTTAATAAATGATAAGAAAGATTCATAGTCGAAATGTAAAGTGACCAGACGTCCTGCATTGAGCAGGACAGTCAAGCATTCATAGGTTGTGTCCAGAGAAAGCAAGCGTCCTGCAAAATGTCCTGCAATTCTCTCTTGTGGTATGCGGTATGCACAAAATATCTACAAAATTAGCTAATTGTTTATACTCTACTATATTAATGGAAAAATAAGAATCTTAAATATCACCTCATTACTACTTTTGCCCATTCCTAGGTGGTGCGACAAAAACCCACCGATCTTATATGGAGATCGGTGCAAAAACCCAACCCAGTCCAGAATTCGACTCGCGTCTAGCGAGCAGCGGCTATAAACCATAATGGGCGGGACATGGTTTGTTTACTATTAGAGGGTTTGTTTACTATTTTAGAACATCTAATATTTCACTTCACGCATGGCCCTCCGCTCGCTTCGCTCGTTACGGGGGCTCATGAAGCAGGAACTAACCAAGTTTAACCCAAGGCGTACCAAAAATTGGTAAAAAAATTTGAGCGAGTCTACTAGTACTCGACACTGATGTGTAAACATTTATCCTATAACGATATCGGTCGTAAACAAATGACAACAGCACGTTGTGTTCCCAAGCGGTCACCCATCGAAGTACTAACCACGCCTGACGTTGCTTAACTTCAGTGATCGGACGAGAACTGGTATTTTCTACGTGCTATAGCCGTTACCTATAAATTTTTGCTTGTTCATAGATTAAAAACAAACATATTCGTATTTATAATATTAGTGACGATTCTTTAATAATACTTACTGGCAGCTTAGGAGTGGATTAATTCACTGCACAAATTCGACACTAAAATCTAATGCCACCAGGAATAACATCAACATATGGACACAGCTTATTTACCTAGTAATCGTGGGCCGACATTCTTTGATTTGGGAAAGTGAATAACCAACTTTTTCAAATTTTAGAAGAGGGCTATGACTTAAAATTGTTTTAAACGTCTGGGTATCTGAATAATACTTTTGACAGTTCGTTATATAAATTCGTTAAATAATAATATGCTTTTTTATCGTCTAAAATCCGTATAAAAATGATTTTAAATGGCAAAATTGTAGATATATATAAATCCGAAAATTCGGACTTTTTTAGGCCGATAGTCGTGGCTTCGGACGAATTTGTCGTGGATTTTGAAGCGAATATTCATTTTAAATTCAACCGTCCATTAACAATAAGCTGTGCTATGGATCCAAATACACTGCGAATGTGATAATTAAAAAATAATGTTTTTGACGGTTCGTTTAATTTAAAATATGCTTTTTTATGGTCTAAAATCCGTTTAAAACGATTTTAAATGGCAAAATTGTATATAATACCGCCCTAGCGGCCCGAATTGGTTTACGCATTTCCGTCCCCACACTTCCGTCCCATTTGCCGAGATTTACCTTCATAACACATCAAAAACTTTTTACAAACATAACTTTAAAAAAAAGCCTGCCACTGGCGGGATCGAACCTACAGCTTCGGTCGCATCGAACCACTAGACTACTACAGCCGTTACACGTAACTCGCTGGACCGTCAAGACACTGAAACAAACCCTCCAAATAGTAAACAATTCAACCCCCCCCTCCCAAATGTCATTATGGTTTGAAACCGCGGCTCGCTAGCGGCAAATAAAAATTCGCTTTATTATTTTTTTGAAAAAAATGGCGAAGGTGCTAAAACGGAATACACAACACCACTCCAAAAAAATGTTGGCATTTACTTTCACAATTGTTATGTAATGTCCTGCATTGAGGTGTTAGAATTATGGTCACTTTATCGAAATGGCCATTCAGTTATACAATGTTATTTCTTTTAGTGATATTGATTCGTATTGTCTGTAAAAAATATACAATCAAAACCGAATAAATGACAATTTTGAGTTTAAGAGGAGTATTTATTTAATTGAACCTCCACATTTTGAAGAAATAAATAAAAAAATAAAATTTGCTTAATTTGAATTTGGCGGGCAAATGACAGCGTCCGCCTCGTGCGCCATCTGCGTTCACCTGCCCTCAAGATAGACAAAGAAGGCAAGTCAGCTTTCTATCTCTCGGTTGATTTATTAACATTGAGTTGCGCGTCTCTCCCTTGTTTCTGGTCAAAGCTAATGCTATTCCTACGAATATCCTTTGTTGCACCTTTTTTTACGTAAAATGTACTGTCCCGTATCGAGACCCGTACTATCGCGCGAGGTTAATTTGCATAATTACAGATCATTTATTACTTCGTCTCCCAAACGGACCAACTATCGCTAATTTTTGGATATGATGATAATAAATTCCCCATGCACGAGTGCAACGACCATGATTTGCGGTTTTGAAGTCAAAATTTCTAATAAAAATATACATGAGGTTTCAATATGCACTATCAAAATTCAGATGCAAAAGTCTCGTGTGTCGAACAATTCAGAGAATGTCTTTATCCCGTTTTTTTTTATTTTATTTATTTTTTTTATCAATACCTTAAAAACGTAGGGATATAAATTTAAATTTAATACCTATACGACATGAAAACAGCCAAATAAGAACAATAGCATCTTGTTGAAGATGTGTAAGTAAAAAATAAGTGTCAAAGCGGCAAAGCGCAATATTTTGTCAATGGCGCTGGCGTAGAAGCTTAAGGCAGCAAAATAGAAGCTTTACGCCGTTTATATGCCAATGAAGTTTTGAAAAGGGCGAGAAAGGGAGAAAGTTAATATTTTGAATATTGGCCTTCCTAAGTTTGAAAACGAAATATAATTTAGAATAATTAGTTTAGGTTTGATTATTTTGCAGTAATCATATTTTGATCCTTAAAAATCAACCTTAAGAGCTATGAGAAATGACGATATGAATACGCACGCACAGAGATGGAAATCAGTTATTACTTATGCTAAATAAATTAAACATGCATGTTATTTCCTAAAAAATAAATAAATCAATAAACATATATATTTTTAGAAGCTTGTCCATATTTGGATTTAGTCTCTTTTCATTTCTGAGGTTCATTTTCTTGTTTAATAGTGTAAGCCAGCCAGCATGCCAAGAAAATGCCCACCACCTGAAAATGATATACTTAAGTTTTTATCAAAAGTACTTGCCATGTCGGGATCTTGGAACCTTTGGCATGTAACAATAAATTTGCGCTACAATATCAAAAGCAAGTTTATTGCTTTAGATAGATTGTGCTTTGCTATTTTGTGATGCAAAGTTGGGCCTTAAATGTACTTAGAGTAATTATCCTTGAAAACTCCGAAAGAAAAATCTACCTCGGGCTCTAAGACTATGTATTTTGTTGACCTTTAACCTGACAGTAAGCACTGAAGCTGACCAGTTTAGAAACATCAGTTTTTATAAAGAAATTGCGATTTATTCTTCATTTTGCGAAATTTATGTGTCTCCTTTCTTCGCTTTATTCATATTTTAATAATACTTTTGTTTGAAGTATGCGGGAATTTTCTTTCCTTTATTAAACTTACTTCATGATATTGCACACTAAACTCGTTTAAATGAATGAAAACTAGATTTAAGGACTAAACATAATTCTTTGGCGAAATACATCTTCAACAATGGGCATCAACTTCATTAAAAAATCTGGGGTGCTTAATAAAATGTGATAATTTCTTAAAGGCTCTGTATAATACTGTTTTACTTTGCATTTCTTTGCAGTTTATTATTATTCAGATGTACAACATATAAGGCTTATCATCTGGGGAAGTTATGTGTCTTACCTCAATAAACGCAATACCAATTCCAACTCCGATCAGAACCTTGGCGTTCCCTTCGATTTTGTTCTTTAACTTCTGGAAACATCCAGTGGAATACATGTAATCTCCATAAGATTCACCTTGGCAGTATGGATCTACCTTGGGAACCTCGTTATCTGGTTTTTGGGAATGATCATGGTCATGATCTTCGTAGCAACATGATTGTGGCCAGGACGCAGATGGAATTTTCCAATCTGTCGGTTGATCAATCCCGCAGCATTTGAACTGTAAATATCAATATTTACAATTATTATAGTGCCAAATAGGCAGTCAAAATTATGTGTGAGATCTAATAGATAGCTAAATTTATCATTTATATTATCATTTTCGAAGTTGGTTGCACATTCGTAACTTAAAGTTACATGTAGTGTGAGGTCGAAGTTTATTCTGAGCAAGTGGATAATTTTTCAAATAACATAGAGCTCTATTGGAGATCTGATGACTATTTACAGGAGATTACTAAATGGCCATCTTAGTGTATGCTTGAGGGAAATGAAACAACCATCTTTATAGTTTAGGTGCGGATATTTTAATGGGTCATGCCACTCTCTATAAAAGTTTTTTGGGAGATCAAGCTCTCGCCTAACCCATAATAGAGGCTAAATCTCGAGGATCTCCATCAGAAGTGATGAAACTGATAATAAACGGAACAATTTATCGATATATTGTTAGGAGTTTTCAGATCTTCTTTTCTCGAAAATTCTTACCAATTAAAAAATTGGTGCAATTGTTCAATGAGCTTTATAGGTCAAACCCAAGACGAGCATTGCTTCAACAACGCAACTTCTACAGGTGAGAGTATAAAAAAGCAATAAAAATTGCAAACAAACATATTGGTGCTGGTATACAAAAAGCCTATAATTCCTCTAGGGACATTATCAATGAAAGTCGTAGGAAAAATGAAAACTCATTTAATTCTGACATTCCTATAGATGATGAATTTAACAGGTTTTTGTCAATATTGCTCAAACGTTAATTGATGGTTTGAACCATGATATTGGCAAATTTGGCTATTTTAATGGGCTTTCTAGGTCAAACCCAACACGAGCATTGCTTCAACAACGCAACATCTACAGGTGAGAGTATATAAAAAATGCAATAAAAATTGCAAAAAAAAAACAAATTGGTGCCCGTATACAAAAAGCCTATAATCCTTCTAGGGACATTATCAATGAAGGTTGTGGGAGAAAAGAAAAATCATTTCTGATATTCCCATAGACGATTAATTTAACTGTTTTTTTGTCAATATTGCTCGGAAGTTAATTGATGGTTTGAACCTTGATATTGGCACATTTGGCTATTTTAATGGGCTTTTTAGGTTAAACCCAACACGCGCTTTGCTCCAACAACGCAATCTCTACAGGTGATAACATAAAAAAGCAATACGAATTGCAAGAAAGAAACATAATGGTGTTCGTATAAAGAAGCCCATAATCCCCTCTAGGAACATTATCAACGAAGGTCGTGGGAGAAAAGAAAAATTTGTTAATTCTGATATTCCCGTAGATGATGAATTCAACAGGTTTTTCGTCAATATTGCTCGGGAGTCATTTGATGGTGTGAACCTTGATATTGCTACATTTGGCTGTTTTAATGAGCTTTATAGGTCAAACCCAACACGAGCATTGCTTCGACAACGCAACTTCTACAGGTGAGAGTTTATAAAAAGCAATCCAAATTTCAAAAAAGAAACATAATGGTGCTCGTACACAAAAGCCCAAAAATCTCTCTAGAGTCATTATCACTAGAGGCCGTGAGACAAAAGAAAAATCATTAAATTCTGATATTCTCATAGATGATGAACTTAACAGGTTTTTGCCAATATTGTTCGGGAGTTCATTGATGGTTTGAACATTGATATTGGTACATTTAGCTATTTTTATGAGCTTTATAGGTCAAACCCAACGCGAAGCTTTGCTTCAACAACGCAACTTCTACAAAAAAAGAAACATAATAGTGCTACGCATAATCTCTCTAGGGTAATTTTCGTTAAAGGCCGTGAGAGAAAAGAAAAATCATTAAATTCTGATATACCCATAGATGATGAATTTAACAGGTTTTTCGCCAATATTGCTCGGGAGTTAATTGATGGTTTGAACCTGGTATGGTATGGTATTTGTACATGTAGCTATTCGTTACTCGACAAGAAGTGTCCTGGTTTCTTGTTCCGGCATGTTACTTACATAGAGGCCATAAACCAAAATAGCAAAACGGCAAGGGACTAGTTCAAGAAATCATAACATATTCAACTAATCTAACTAAGCGTATTAACGAGTTCATTCATAGTAGACACTTTTCAGAATAGCTCAGTATTTTAAACCTAACCACTTGAACCGAACCACCTTGAACCATTAGAACCATTTTTCTTGCAAGGCGTTTTGCTGCGTCTCTCATGCTTTCCTGATTAGCAAGTTAGAATCATATAATTTTGACGCAAGAGCCCCAACTTGTGAAAGCTTAACTCAATACTAGGTCTCAGTGTGTTCGGGAGTGGGTCATAGAGATGAATTTAACAGTGGGTGTTCCACAAGGGTTAATTTTGGGACCCCTTCTATTTTTAGTATATATAAATAATCTTTAATAAAGTAATGATGCTGCTGACTTGAATTTTTTTGTCAATGATACTGCCATTAGCTTGAGATGTAAAACTTGTGATGGGATTGTCTAAAGAGCGCGCGAGACGCAGTCGGCTGCTGCTGTCTGGACCCATGGAAATAGCCTTGTCTTAAATGAAGCAAAAGATCAGACGAATAGTATTATCCTTGTAAAGCTATGAAGTAGACGTGGACCCAGAGACTGAGTATGCGATTTCCTGGACAATTTGGACCCAAGGTTAAAGTGAGACTTTGACATAAATAATGTTGCTATTGTGGTTAGTAGAAAGTATGCTTCGAAATGATGCAGGTGTTGATCCAGCAGTATTCTTCGGAAGACATACTTTGCTCTCTGATGCCTCTTAATGTTCTCTTATGGTACGGGAAAGAGCAACCACAGCATTTAGGTTAGTTTGGGCTATCTTACAAAGAAGATTGTCGAGATGCATTTATCAATATTGGTGACCTTAAGCTCCAACAATTTAAAACAGCAAAGAAATACTGAATGAAGTGAATTTGAGAGGTGTAACGACGTTGTGTTTTGAGAATTATTTTTAATCGTGTTGCATGTGACGTGTCAGATCTTATTCTAATTTGTTTCTAGTATAAGTATATTTTGGACATTTTATTTGTCGTTGTACACATTGCAACTCCTACAGAAAGATCCACAATGCATCATAAAATCTGGCATTACAATCGTGCAAACTGAGACGATCTAAGAGAGTTCTACCCAGATTTTCCTTGGCTCGACGTCTGCTTTAATACTTGAATCAGGAATAAACTTTTGCAATGCCTCAGTGGCTCCAGAGGAATTTCTGGTCGGTATCAAAGGCAGTAAGTAATAACTTTACAAAAACGTCTCTCCCACATTTGACAGACGAACGCGGCATCACGGCGACTACAGCCAAGAAAAAATAAAACATGCTCGCCAAAATTTTTTCATCGCACTCTACCTTAAACGTCCCCCAAAGCAAGGCTTTCCCCACCATATAGAACATCAACATTACCATGGCAGAAGTTAAGTTTCATCACCGTGATATTTGTAAAACCATCAAAGAACTAGATACGCAAAAGGCATCAGGACCGGACGGAATACCTGCCATCGTATTAAAGAACTGCGCCAACACCTATTTTTTCTAGAATTTTTCTCTGTCTTACCAAAAAGGGATTTACCCATCTTCTTGGACAGTTGCTCGAGTGCAACCTATTCCAGAAAAAGGCAAGAAAACCACGCCCTCAAACTATCGCCCAATTGCCTTGCTTCCAATAATCTACAAAGTCATGAGACGTGCAAGCAAGTACACAAGTACCTCGAGACCAGCAGAACAATTAGCGATAACCAATACGGCTTTCGCAAAGAGAGATCGACAGGAGATATATTGGCCTATGTCATTTATATATGGCGTAGGACAATAATTGAGAACTACGGATAATCTCGAGCGATTGCGCTAAATATTTCGAAGGAATTCGACAGAGTTTGGCATGACGGATTGCTCAACAAATTGCCGTCCTTCGGACTGCCAGCCTCTCTCTAGCTGGCTTGCCAGTTTCTTTAAGAACCGATCTCTGCACGTTGCAGTTGATCTCTGCACGTTGCGCTGATCGAAACCAATTACCCATTATTCCAATTATCCTGTTTACAGTTTTGCAGATGACAGTACCCTTGTCTCCCAATTTAGATTAGAAAAACCTTTACCAGCGACTGAGACTTATCACCGCAGGCAGGAGCAGAATACAACAATTAATCAAGATCTGTAGAATGTTCGAACTTAGCGATAGAAATTTGGTCCTGTTTAATGCAGCAAAACCCAAGCAGCCACGTTTACCAAGAAAGTCAATTCTGCGGACCCTGACATCATTATGGCAGGATCAACCATTCCTTCATCCTTGCAAATCGAACTACTGGGTGTCTCGGTCAACAGCAATATGTCCTGGCATGACCACGTTGCTAACATCGTAAAATAAGCCTAGCAGAAGCTTGGTGCGCTATTTCGCAACAAAAAACTGTATACACCGCAGCAGTTGCTCTTGCTCTCCAAAGCGCAAATAAGACCGTGCTCACACATCTGGGGTGCCGCACCAAAGGACACCCTAAAGCTGCTGGATTCCATTCAGAAGAGAGCTGTGCGTCTTGTCGGCGACTCGGAGTTGACCTGGAATCTAGATAGTCTGGCGGAGATATCCCTGTTTCACAGATATTATCACGTAGATGTTCCAGGAATTTGGCCCGCTTTTCCGCCCCAACAACGCCCCATAGAGTCGCAACAGACGGCAAGAGCGCACCCGTTCGTTGTACAGCTGGAAACATCTAGAACGTTGCTTTTCTAGTGGAACTCACTCCCAGGACTCTGTTTCCATCAATTAACAACCTACAGCTATTCAAGAACCGTGTCAATCAACATCTCCGCACACACACCGCTCGTCGAGTGCCATATGATCTCCCTTTAGTGTGTGTGTCATTGCCATAAAAAATTGTAATTTTAAGTAAATTAAGTGTAGTTTTAATTTTTATACAACTTAGCTATACATTTTATTGATTTGCGTACATTGTTATTAGAATATTGACACTAGTAAAGAATCTGAAATTGATTAAGTAGTTATTTCCTGATGCTTGTGATTATATATTTATTTTAATCGAATTAATGGAGTTAACTCATTTCATTTCCTAATTTCTATATCCCATAAGAACTGAAGAAAAGTTATAAACATAGCTTGTAATATATGATGTTTTTACGGCTATTCTACTAAAACACGCTAAATAGAGGAACGTTTATCGTCGAAATGTATATTTTTAGCATGCAGAGACAACCTACATGAATAAATGTGACCATTATGTCATAGGGTGTTTAAATTAATTTTAGGAGGTAAATCTACTTCTTTATTCCGTGAAAATATTTTAGTAAACCTATCGCTAAACTTATGATTTAGTTTTTCCCGAATGATCAATTATTGTCAGTTTGAAGTCAGGCTCGTTTTCAGGAAGAATCACATAAGATAAGATAAAATAGAAACCTACATTATTTTCCCTTTTAATCGCAGGTAAAATAAAATAAAAGCTATTTTGTTATTTACCAGGGACTAAAGGGCCCTCAGGAACAATATCCACCCGCATGACTAAAATCACTTTGGTCCCGTGGTATAAACGCTATTTTTCGTAAAATCTGCGAATGAGCTTTTCAATAAGATGTGCGGAAAAATAATGAAAGCGTGTTATTATTTTGATCTTGAAAGTCATATATACGTATGGCTGAAAGTAAAGGATGCAATTAATGAAACATTACCAATCGCCGGGTGCTATAGTAGCAATAGGTGACCCAAAATGGTAGATGTCGACAGTTTAGGAACAAAAAAAATATTTTTAATCATTAATCATACCCTTTAAGAAACGACCCCAAACTACAACCCTATTTAAAATATTATTACTGAATATGCTTCAAAGGATACATTTCTTAATTATCTTTGTATTACAAAATGTCCTCAGGTTTTTTGGTTACCAAGCTTAACTAACCAAGTAGAAAACACATTTCTCTGACGTTAACTAACATAATTAGAGTATACTCATTACCTTTTTCTGTAGTTTATCCCATGCAGCTTTTTCGACTTTATTTTCGGTATAATTCGCCATTGAGGCATGGAGAGTTTTCTTTAAGGTACCTTCGAACTCGCCCTTATAAACTGCGGCTGCAATTCCGACTGCTAATTCTAATATGAAAATCACCAAGAGCAATCCAGCAAACTAAAATATATTGATAAAGTTAAGGAATATAAAGTAGATGCATATTTCAGATAAAAATGCACGATATATTGAGGTAAACTTGGATGCGCAATTATTGTTAAAAACGTGAAAAATACTCGATTTCTTTGGGATAACTTGAAAAGGAAAGGAAAATTCAGAACATGCTCACGTCGAATTAAAGCGAGGTATCATATCGACACATCCTGTAGGGATCTTTAGACCACTGGGCTAGGTGCAGTGACCATTTTATATCCGACATTTTCCGGTCTGGCGAATGAGACTGCTCTGAAGTATATGAGTTTTCTCAGGGCGTCAAGAATGAATGGATTTGAAACGCGAACCCAGATTTTTATCTGGGACACGGACGAGAGATCCTTTGCTCGTAGATCACCAGTCTGGGCCTCTGTGCGCTTACTCACACACCAACTCAGCCCAGCAGCCCGGCTTCCCTAGCGAATGAGACAAAAGAAAGATTCAGCTTCCTCGGCTGGATCTTTCTTATATCTTTCGGGTTCAGCACGCATCTTCCGAAGTACACTGCTCTTATCGTAGCCAATGCTAGACCGTCGACGATTCATCGTCCTCCAAACACCATCTGCATTGCTGGTATTCTATGATTCGCAGCAGGTGCAAATACCTGTTCAAGCCCTGTCACAAGCCTCGCGATCCCTGTCTTCAGAGGTAGAAAGGCCCCTACCCTATAAGGCGCTGGGTCAGCTAAAGTACCCCAGCCTACCTCATTCCTGAACTGCCATAGATCCTTGGTCAATACATTCCTTAGGATGGCAAAGACCGTAGTGTAGGATACACCAATTATAGGCTCAGGTCAAATTCGATGCATTGCGGAATCCTGTCGTGCCAGACGATCTTGCATTGAATTTCTAAAACCTTCACGTGATGCCCAGTAAATTGTCTAGTATAATTAATAAAAGTATTACTTACTGCCATTAGCATATTAAATGACTCTTTTATAGCTCCGAAACATCCCAAGAACGCTATAATGAATACTATCGATCCTGCTACGATTAGCACTATAGGAGGACCTAGCAAGTCACTAGTGGTAAAATGTTCGAAGTCGGAAACGTCACTTAGTACTAGACCACCTGCAATGATAATCCCTAGTCCGGATAGCTGTAATACAATAAAAAAAATGTAAATTGTAAGTATATTATAATTTATGCGATGTAATCGATATCTTAATAAAAAAAAATATAATCTAATCAATAAATATTAAATGAAACCCTTTGGTATTCCATGCGAAATTTTGCATGGAATACAAAAGTGTTTCATTTAGTGTGATTCATACATGCACATAGCCACTACTCTTCACTTAATCAATAAATGGCTCATGGTACCTAGATAAAACATACATACAAGACATATCTTAAATACATTGAGAAAGTAAGGAGATGATACCAGGGCGCTAAGAAGAAGAGCAAGAATACATTTTTATTGCTTCTAGTATCGTATTGTATAAACATTTGATTTTTTCAACATCCCTTCAATTTCCATCAACTATTAGCTAAATCAGTCGATTTGAATGGAATTTTTGTTAGATCTGGTGAAAATTGCAGCTTTGGTAGAATAGCGACACTAATCGAGAGAATCGACCAACCTGAGCACAGAAGCAGGAAGAAAAGTTCACTAGGAAATAATCGGAAACTATCGCATTATAGTGTTATGACGTCGTCAAATATAAGTCCTTGACGTCCCGTCGTCCTTGGTCATTGCCCACGATGGAGTCTCTATTTAGTGCCAAAACTGTATATACGTTATTATATTGGTGATCCAGGCTGATGGCAATTTGTACTGTCGATGTCATTAGGTTCATGACTGACAAAACCAACCAAATTTTTAATTAGAGGCAATTAATTTATTATCTAATTTCCGATCAATAGACACTTATAAACTAATTTACGTTTCCAGAAAACATAATAGAGTATGCATATATGCCTGGAACCAGATACCTAATTCATTTTTCAAGTATAATTTAATAAAATTGGCTCATTAACTTGTCAGGCCATAAAGAGGTATTTATTAAATAAGCCGAAACGGAGTTAGTCTCAATTTTACTCACTATAAGGATAATAAATCATAATCACGGTCAACACAAAACGAACAATATTAAATCGATAAAATTGTATTGAAGAAATAATGGGTTTGCTTGAATTAGCATGTAGATCTTTTTGTAACATGAATATAAGACTAAAAATATTCCAAGAAAAATATCGCTTATTCGCTACTTGAGACACCCGTACTTTTTCTACCTACTGGTGTGTCAAGTAACAAATAAGCATTAATTTTCTGCTCGTAAAAAAAACAAAAAAACACAATTTTAGCTTTATTTTTAATTATTGAATTGGTGGATTTTCATCGAGTTTTCAGGTTCTGAAAGGCCGTTTTAGTCATATTTCACGTCGAATTGCTGCTTTGCGCTCACAAGGATATTTGGATATTAAAGGGCTCAAAAGAAAATAGTCCAAAAACTAAAATAGGTTTAGCTCTTGCATTTTCGTTAGTATTCGTTTGCTGTATTACATAATGTACTCTATTTGAAGTCCAAGCCTTTATATCGAGGCCTTTTTGTCCACTTTTTGAATGACGCCTTTTGAAAAGAAATATCACTTGTTTTCCAAAAATAAAAAAGAAATTTCAGCATCATTTTAGGATTGCTGCAATTTGTAAACGATTTGGCGGATCTTGGCGAACTCTTCAGAGGCTGAAAAAGTCATTTCATTTCTCGTCTCGTCCTAACAAGGACATTTGTATATTATACAGACTGAAGAAGAAAACAGGAATAGAATTGAAAAATTGTAAGTTGATTTTATTTAACTTACGTCTTTTGGAAACCCGAGAACATGAACTTTAGACCCATTTTTATAGTCCCCATTGCAGCCAGGTATGCAACATTCCTGAGGCATAATTACTTACACTAAGTTACCACAAAAGTACCGGAAACAATATACAATTAAACACGACAAAAACTTATAAATATGACGTACTACATAATGAAAGAGAACACAAACCGTCAAGTTGCGGCCAAGCAACAGGTGTTTCATTTCGAAATATATACTTTTACGTAATAAAAATAAGCCTAACAATATAAATTGTATACCTAAATATACAACGAAATATTAGGTACAACTTTCACACACTCAAAAGCTCAAACAGAATTTACAAAAATGCAACAAGGTATTTTTAATACGTAAAAGTATATATTTCGGAGTGAAACACCTGTTGCTAAAATTTTGTAAGCACTTAGTCCTTTCTAGTTATTGACTCTACACATGCTCTATAATATTAATATCGAGAGATCTAGTAGGCCACTTCATCCGCTCAATGCTATTCCCTCTGAAAATTTATTGAACAATTCTCCTTCTATGTGGACGATGGACGAGCCTTCAAGTTTCAATTTGGTAATCAGAACGATCGACAGTGAAGAACAATAGGAAATGTGCTATTAATCTTTTTCCATTTTTAAACTACTTTCTTCTCCGCTCTCTATCTATATTTGTTAGCAGTCAGCTGATAAACCAGAAGCGGTTTCCAAAACTGCTACGTTGCAGGATAGCCGAGCAAGCCGATAAGCGTGAGGAACATATAATCTGCTTACGAGATGGAAGGCAGTCTTCGTCATACCGTAGTTAATATTGTATGTTTGACACGACCAATAAATGTTTTTGTGAAAAGTATGAATTTGGAGTATTTTTGATAGTGAAAAGTAATTAGAGTTTTCATATCTAAATATCCTTATTAGCGCAAAGCGACACCTCGACGTGAAATCTCATTAAAACAACCTTTATCTGAAAAATTCATAAAAATTTGCTAATTCGTTTGCAAACTACATCAATTTAAATATGCTGATAAAATTTTGTTTTTTCGTTTTTTTTTCTACAAGCTGTATATATTTATTTATTTATTTTGTATATATAAATTAAGTAAAAGTATGTCAAAAAACTTACGATTTATTGGAATTTAGGCACAAGACTTGATTTCTCTGCAATGATATTTGATGATTTTTAAGGATTCCGGCTAATTGTGATACAAAACAAACAGTGATACAAACTTTAACAATTTATAAATGACGATAAAATTGTGTTTTTTGGTTTCTTTCGGACGAAGAGTTTATTTAGGTTACAAAGATATCTACAAGCAAAACTATTATTTATTCAATTCAATACATAAACAGCTACATTATGCAGGCTTTTCTCCCTATCATACAGAACTGAATGAATAGTTTCGTTCTAGCTGGAAATGTGATAAGGTGCCACCAACCCCGAAGAAAGGTAAAAAGTTCCCATTGCCTGATCAACGAACAGCTCTTAAAATATCTCGAATCCTGCCGCATCATAAGCGACCGCCAGAATGGCTTCTGCAAGCACAGGTCAACGGAAGATACCCAGATTTACATGACCTACCTGAGGACCAAAGTCATCGAGTATCGAGAACTACGGCGAATCTCGTGCAGTGGCTCTCGACATATCAAAAGCATTTGATAGGGTGTGGCATGATGGATTGTTAAGTAAATTTGCAACATACGGAGTACCACCAGCACTGTTTCTATGGCTTTCCAATTTCTTAAGGGATCGAAGCATCCGAGCTGGTATTGATGGACAAATCTTGGAGGAATTTAAACTCAATGTCGGTGTTCCTCAGGGCTGTATATCTCCCACACTGTTCCTGCTCTATAACAATGATCTCCTAGATAGGACAAGCAATTCTATTTATAGCTTTACAGACAACAACACTCTTATATTCTCCTTCATGTTGCGAACTCCAATGAGCGCTTTACGTTCCCAATATAAGCGAGAAAATCAGATAGCTCCCATCAATGAGAATGAACGATATCGTAGAATTAGGTGAGGGAAACAATGTCCAGTTTAACGCAGGAAAGACTCAAGCAACTGTCTCTTCATAAAAAGCAAACATCGCAGGACCTGACTTATCAATTACAGGACAAACACTGACTCTGGCCTCATCCATAAGCTTACTGGGCATCAACGTAGAAAATAACATGTATTGGGGCAATTACGTTGTCAAAATCGCGAACGCAGCAGCTCAAAATTTAGGAGCACTCGATAGAGCACAGAAGTTGTATACAACTCATCAGCTCTTACTGCCCTATAAGGCCCAGATAAGACCATGTCTGTAATACTGTTTGCATGAAGACGGCACCCAAACACTTGCTCAAGATATCAGACTCCATACTGAGGAGAACAGTACGTCCTATGGAAGAAAAGTGGCGGAGCCATCTCTTTACTATGGCTGTCACTTATGATTCCGCCTAGAGTTGGGCCAAACAGAAGCAGACAAGCTGCTCATCAACATACGATCCAATTGCGAACACCTAGGACGTTGCTGTTGTGGGCCTCCTTCGTCTGGAGGACTGTCTCGCTCTGGAATGGACCTTCGAGTAACGTCTTTCCCAAAAACTACAACCGTGTTCAAGTCCAAGGTCCACCGTCTTATCCGTACACGCACCGCTCGTTGAGTGGTATAGGATTTTCCTGTTGTGTGTGCCAAAAAAAAAAACACACAAATGATTCATTATCTTGACCATAAATTTGGAGTTTTGGAATGCATATTGTTAAAGTTGGTTATATACCATTGGCTTTCGATTTACTTCAAGAAGCACGATATACAAAATTATATTTTTTAAAATCATACATTTCATATATTACATTCTGAATTTCTGATTTAGTTCCTTTCGAAAAATCTAAAGATTTTGAGTTAGAATCATCGTGAGCCATCTCGCTATTATCAACACATTTTTAATTTGGATTAAGTTATCCCTGTAGCTTCAGCACCATTGTTGTTTTACACAACATTATTGCTACTCCTATTATGTTGCTTCATAATAAGTTGCATGTCGTTGCATTAAATACTACATTTATTTTCATTAGCATCATGACATTCATGTGTCGCAACTGTTATACATTTTCCGTTGCTAATAACTCTAATGGCGTAAAACACAGAATTATTGATTCGACGACTCCATTCGTGTTTGCTTTTTTAAACCTATTCTGACAACAGATAATGCAATTCATGGAAAATTAGATACGTTTGAGGTTTTAGTAACGATCGTAGTAATTTCAGTAAATTTATTAAACAATGTTCATCATTTCAGTTGGGCTTAATTTTGAAATTCAAGAATATTTAGTCACAAAT
>MU193980.1:465-21112 GCA_016904865.1 Pissodes strobi | reverse complement strand
TATAGAACTACATAAAATGTCAAAGTCAATCTACTTTGTTTCAAAATAAATAATTTACGAGGTATTAAAGGAATACTTGATATTTGATGTTACCTAATTTAGTAATAATAGCAAGGTGTATTGGTACAAAATTATCGATTATTTAGTGATAATATATAAGAATAAATTGAGCTTAAATCATCAATTTCAGTTCTCTTATTCATAGAATTTGTTTTAGTTATTTCGACCATTTCTAAAAATAACCTTTTATTTAAATTTGTTTCTGTATGGAGAATTTTAATTTCATTAAAGTTTGGTATGTGACCAGTAATATATGCATGTTCAGATAAAGCAGAAGTGTTTTTTTGAAGTCCTATGTCACTTTTATGTCCAGAAATTCTATTTTGTAGATTTTGTGACGTTTGTCCAATATACTTCTTATCACAATTATTACATAGAATTGAATATACTAAATTTGAGTAATTTAAAGCAATAGTTTTATCTTTTAATTTTGAACATAAATTACCAATAGATTTAACATTTTTAGCGCTGATTTTACAGGTTCATTTTTAAAATTTTTTATTATTTTCGGAGTAAGTTCTTTGATATAAGGAAATGAAGCATAACAAACATTTGAAATATCATTATTTATGTTATCATGAATATTATTGTTGATGTTATTTATTCTAATGTTAAAAAGCATTTTTTTTCGAAAATCTAATGGATAACCATTATCTACAAGGATGTCTTTAAGTTTTTGTAAATTTGTATTTATTAAAGTATGATGCAATAGGTTTATTATTCTATTTTTTAAAGCTAAAACTAAATTAATTTTAATTTTATTACTATGATAAGAAAAATAATTTAAATATTTTTTGGGTGGACAGGTTTTTAATTCCAATCGGTAATTAGAATATTATTGTTTTGTTTAATTATCATTGTATCTACAAAAGGTATTTGATTGTTAACTTCTTTTTCAATCGTGAATTGTAATTTTGGGTGGTAATTATTAAAAACTAAAAGAATTTAATTTATTTTGTCACTAGGAATACAAAAATTGATTGGTATGTTGGTAAGAGGAGTGATTTAACATCTAGACTTATTAATGTATGATTTTCAGGTATTAATTTGTTATTAATAAATTTTGAAAATTTAAAATAATCTTTAATATAATAGCTATTAGATTTATTGTATGAAGTTGTCAAAATATTGGATATGAAACATGTTAATTAGGTGCGTCTATAAAAGAAACAATTGGTCTTAAAGCTAGAGTAGGTTTATGAATTTTAGGTAGCTAATCCATAAAATTTTGGACATATTGAATTGTAATTTTTAAGTTTTTTTTTTATGTAATTTCGTCAATCATATTTGCCTTAAATATAGTTGTAACTAGATTATTTGAATTATTTTCCATTGATTTTGGTGGGTCCTTGTTAAGTAAAGAATAAAACATTTTATCTTCAAGTAGATTGTTGTTTATCAATTAATACTGTTACATTGCTTTTGTCAGATTTAGTAACTAAAATATTTGGATGTTCTTTTAAAACAATTTTTGTCTTATAAAAGAGATTATTGATAAAATGATCTACATGTTTATTAGAGTGTAAATAATTAGTAATGATATTTGTAAGTTTAGCTCTAAATAAATTATTTTTATTAATATTAAATCCATAGTGTAGTATAACGTACCCCGGTCGATTCAACATAGTTGAATCAGATAAGTAAAATTGTGCCTTTATTTTGCCAATGATCGTCAAATTAGATTAAAACGAAATGGATTAAAAAGAGGACCAATACCTACGTTGTGTTATTATTATATCTTGCACAATTTTACTCACTCATTATGCGCTTCAACGGAACACATTTAGGGAAACTTGAGGGAAAGGTGCGTCATGTAAATGAAACCACAGATTCCTAATACGCCTATTTTATTAAAGAAAAACGTGCCGGACTCGGCCTGGAATTCACGAGGGGAAAGAGTACGGCAGAGAAACCCTCGATCTAAATTCCTAAACCGAATTATGCTGTATAATCTATTAGTATTTTAATTAATTAAATTACTGTCTCCCGTACCACAATTCGCAGTTCCACAATTGCAACAATACATTTAAAACTGAAGAGGTCTTTGTTAGTTAACCAGACGCCAGACGCCGCTGGTAGGTACTGAGGTCCTGGATTACGGAGGCTACCCAGCTATTTAGTTGCAAATATGGGACAATACCATAGTATAGTTTTAGACTTATCTCCAGAATGATCATTATATTTATAACTAGGATATTCTCCCGTCAGGGTAGGAAATGGTTAGTATAGATTCATCAAGGCCCTTGTGTACTCTCTCACTCATTCTAATATTAAAACCCTAGCACGAAAAAACAGCAAATAATACATTTTATGTTTTCACTTAAAGCAGTGTTGATCACAGCATAACACGATTTCATTAAATATATACACAGGTTATGCCATCAAATATGAATTATCCATGAAAATAGAAGAAATATTTATGCAAATTATGTTGATAACAATATCAAAATATATACACACGTTATATCAACAAATATGAATTATCAATGAGAATAAATGAAATATTTGTGCAAATAAGGTGTATAACAATATCAAAATATATATATACAGGTTAATACCATCAATTATGAATTATCAATGAGTATAAAATATATAATGGTACAAATTATGGTAATAACAATATTATAAGTTTCATTTTACCGACTTGTAATGACATAACATTGCAACAAAGAAGCAAAACAATTCACCAAAATAAACCGTACACCCCGCTGGTTTCTGACTCTCCATTTTCCTGTTCTCGAGCAATACCTTTCGGATAGTGAAGGGACTATTCGAATACAAATAATCGAAGTATTCGATTCTGGCTTGCATTCGAATGCATTCGATTCTCAACGAAGAATTCGAATACCAGAAATATTCGAATGCGCTAACAACGAATTAATCGTCCCTCGAATGCTGGTTGAATCGAAATGAAACATGAATCGGCACAATTCGCGTCTAATGAGATTATAATATAACTTGTTCGATTATGCTGATTTGCCGTCTCAGCAACAAATAATAGCGGATTTTGTTTTGTATTATGGTGAACAATAATCGAAAACGCTATACTATAAAAAGCATAAAATAAAGTAGTTTAAATACTCTGGTAGTTTTTTAATTGTTGAATATTTTTCTTCTGTAGTAAACATATTATTAATTTTAAATGCGGTAGTCGGCAGGTATGTCATACATATTTTTGCAATATGCAAAAGATAAGGAGTTTTGTGAATTCAAATTTAAATTATTAAAAAGTGAGGATTTTAGTAAATATTTAATAAACTTTTACATAATATCTAAACAAAACAACATTTAATATTTTATTTTTTAATCGTGAATGCTCTCGCAGACTTTCGCTAGTCTTTGTAAAAGATTTTGCTCTTATGCTTAAATGTATCAAGAATGAAGACTTCAAGATCAAACAATCCAGAATCAGATAATTTGTAAATTTGAATTTGACAACGAGACTTCGAAGTCACTCGAAATCTCGAGAGGTTGAATCGCTAATTAAAATATTTGGGATATCGCGACTAATCCAAATAATTCGATTCTTTGTATTCGATTAATCATTCGATTGTCAAAAGTATTCGAATGCAAGATATTCGATTCTAAAAATCATCCGATTTTCCCTTCACTGCTTTTGGATCTCCTCCAAAAAACCTCGGAAAAACTCGACTTCAATTTATGACTTGATTTATCTTTCACATGTATAAAGGATGTCTCAAAATATATACATATATAGGGTGTCTCAAAAATGAATGTATCAGGTTCAATGAAATAATATTTTACAGAGGTGGGTTATCTCAATAGATAATATTTTCAATGTCTGATACTAATTTAGGTATTGAAATATCTTTTATATTTGGAAGAACACAAAATTTAAAACCTAATGCTAACAAGTTTTTTATATCATCTGGAAAGTGAATATTAGTAAGATTGTTAATCCATGTATCTTTTAAATCTACTTCAAAATAATAATGGTAAGGGCTTTAATGAACTTAATAATTTCAGAAACTCTGTTAATCGTAAAATTTTAAATTTAGAAATCAAAATTTCACATGACAACTTGATTGACATTGACAAATCTATTAATAACCTGTCTTTAGAAACTTCAAATATTATTACAAATGAGATTTGGACTACGTTCAAAAATAATGAACATATTAGATATACAAGAATATTTGATCAAATTAAAAGAAATAATATTGATAAAATTAACAAATTAAAAAATTAAATCAGCAATAAAATTAAATCTAAAGATACATGGATTAAAAATCTTACCTACTAATATTCACATTCCAGATGATATAAAAAACTTTTTATCATTAGGTTTTAAATTTTGTGTTCCTCCAAATATAAAAGATATTTCAATACCTAAATTACTATCGAACATTGAAAATATTATATATGGTTTTAAGATTAATAAAAAGAATTTATTTAGAGCTAAACTTACAAATATCATTACTAATTATTTACACTCTACTAAACATGTAGATCATTTTATCAATAATCTCTTTTATAAGACAAATTTTTTTTAAAAGAACATCCAAATATTTTAGTTACTAAATCTGACAAAGGCAATGTAACAGTATTAATTGATAAACAACAATACATATCTTAAGCCAATGATCTACCTGAAGATAAATTTTTTTATTCTTTAGTTAACAAGGACCCAACAAAATCAATAGAAAATAATTCTAATAATCTAGTTTCAACTATATTTAAGGCAAATATGATGGACGAAATTACATCAAAAAAACTTAAAAATTACAATTCAATATGTCCAAAATTTTATGGATTAGCTATCTAAAATTCATAAACCTACTCTAGCTTTAAGACCAATTGTTTCTTGTATAGACGCACCTAATAAAAAATTAACAGATTTCATATCCAATATTTCGACAACTTCATACAATAAATCTAATAGCTATTATATTAAAGATTCTTTTGAATTTTCAAAATTTATTAATAACAAATTAATACCTGAAAATCATACATTAATAAGTCTAGACGTTAAATCGCTCTTTACCAACATACCAATCATTTTAATAATCAATAGTATCAATAAATATTGGATCAGTATATCTGTAAATTGTAATATATCAAATGATATGTTTATTAAAATAATAAACTTTATCTTCAATTTTAATCATTTTTGTTTCAATAATAAATTTTATAAACAAGTTTTTGGAACCCCAATGGGTAGTTCTATTTCTCCAGTCATTGCCCAATATGTAATGGATGATTTATTAGATCAATGTTTAGAAAGTTTTACTTTTCAACCAAATTTTATTAAAAAAATTGTTGATGATATTATTTGTAGTACTCCGTGACAAAATAAATGAAATTCTTTTAGTTTTTAATAATTACCTCCCAAAATTAGAATTCACGATTGAAAAAGAAGTTAACAATCAAATACCTTTTTAGATACAATGATAATTAAGCAAAACAAAAATATTCTAATTATTAGTATTTAAAACCTGTCCACTCTAAAAGATATTTAAATTATTTTTCTTATCATAGTAATAAAATGAAAATTAATTTAGTTTTAGCTTTAAAAAATAGAATAATAAACCTAGTGCATCCTACTTTAATAAATACAAATTTACACAAACTTAAAGACATCCTTGTAGATAGTGGTTATCTATTAAATTTTCTAAAAAATTGCTTTTTAACATTAGGATAAATAACATCAACAATAATATTCATGATAACATAAATAATGATATTTAAAATGCTTGTTATGCTTCATTTCCATATATCAAAGGACTTACTCCGAAAATAATTAAAATTTTTAGAAATGAACCTGTAAAATTAGCGCTAAAAATGTTAAATCTATTGGTAATTTATATTCAAAATTAAAAGATAAAACTATTGCTTTAAATTACTCAAATTTAGTATATTCAATTCCATGTAATAATTGTGATAAAAAGTATATTGGACAAACGTCACAAAATCTAAAAAATAGAATTTCTGGACATAAAAGTGACATAACACTTCTACTTTATCTGAACATGCATATATTACTGGTCACATACCAAACTTTAATGAAATTAAAATTCTCCATTGAGAAACAAACAAAAGGTTATTTTTAGAAATGGTCGAAATAAATAAAACAAATTCTATAAGTAGAGAAGGTCCGTTTACCTGCCCCCCCCCCCCCCCCGCACCTTTTTTAATTGTAATACTGGCCAGCACAGCTTCTTTGGAGCTAGCACAGTCTAGCACAACTAGAAAAACTACGTATACCCTTATAAATTTACGTGAAATGTCGCGGTCTTTTAAAAAGGGTTCGGTCATTCCGGGAAAAAATGGTAATTACTCAACTCGATTCAAAAATCACAACTACATTTTTGATAATAATAGACCACAAATGCGGGGGGGGGGGGGGGGGGCTAAGTCAACGTTTGGGTTCTTTTGAGGGTTGGTAAAGATAATTGTTATGCACAGCAAGCTTAGACCTAGCGCAGGCTAGCACAACCATTTTGAGAGCTAGCACACTCCTACAGTTGAATATATAGGGGATGGGGTGAATTTTTGCCCCTCAGCTAATATTTTCCGTCAAATTGCTAGCACAGCAAGCTTAAACCTAGCACAGGCTAGCACAAACATTTTAAGCGCTAGCACACCCCTACAGTTGAACATATAGGGGATGGGGTGAATTTTTGCTGGCTGCCACTCAGCTAATATTTTTCCATCAAATTATTAGCACAGCAAGCTTAGATCTAGCACAGTCTAGCACAATTATTTTGAGAACTAGTATATTTCAAGATGGTTGTTTCGTTAAAGGGATACATTTACATCATACCACCGTAAAAATAAAATTTTTAAAAGCATATACAGGGTGGTAAAAAAAAATATATATTTTTTAAATTTCTCCGCTATTTAGCGTCAGGCGAAAAATTGCATAAAAAACTTTTTATTCCAAATTAGGAGGTGTATCATCAACTTCAATACATTTTCTCCAAAAAATTCATAATTTTTGAGATATTCGCGAGAAAATTCGAAAACCGACGTTTTTTGAAGAAAAAGGACATCCTTTTTTTAATTTCGACGGCTCAAGTATAGGTTAAACGCCATCAAAATACATATTTTTGGTAACAAGTATTTTTGTCGTATCCCTTGTAGCTTTCGAGTTATGATTTTGCTCGCTTTGGGGCCGCTATCTCAAAAGCTAAGAATATTGTTCTTTTTTTTCGTAAAGAACTTTTTTGTTTGTCTTTGTGTCCTCTATCTAAAATATAAATTTGAAGTCAGAAGAAAATAATGGAAAAAAACCGGTAGGTTTCGGCTCCTACTGGTCAAAATAAAGGTGAGGTCGATATGAAAATACGGTTTTGTCCGTTTTGCCGATATTCGTATATTTAATATCGGAACCTACCGGTTAAAAACCGCGCGATTTAGGTTCCATTCAGGGGTTATAATTTAGGGGCCAAATGGAAAATATTGACATTTTTTAAATTTCGATATGGATTAATTAAGGTTTCTCTAGGCTCCTACCACGAAACATAATAAGCGGTAGGTTCCTGACGAGGTTGAATTCGAACTCAGGACCGTCCCTAACAATCTAACCCAAAGTTCAGCCCTCCCGGCCTAACGATAGCAAAATTAACTATTTAGGAGCCCCTATAGGACACTTAGAGACTTCATTTTTTTTGGGTGGTTCCGGCCGTTCCCCTTTGTTCCCGTCCGATTACGGATTCGCTAGTTCAAAATTTACAACAAAAACCGGTGAGAACCGGATTTCCGGTAGGTTCCAAATTCGAAGAAACCGTCCCCTAAATATAAAAATACGCCCGAAAACGTTTTTTTCTTCAAACGTTAGTAAATCCGTCATTACTCGACTGTGTAGGAGGCCGTGAAGTTTCGTTTTTCCTCCGCCGGAGCTTTACTTTTCACTTTTCCGCCGGCGGAGGTAAAAGTGTTGTCATAGCAACATAGATACAATACAAACAGACAGCAAAATAAGCGTCAACAACTCAAGATTTATTAAACTACAATTTGTATTTATCACTCAATTTGTGACTGCATTTCTAAAAATCACTAATTTAGGAACAAATTGGTTATTATTTAATCGAACTTACTCAATAACTGCTTATCAATACGGAATTAAAACGCAATCGGAAGCGCAATCTTAAAAAAATAATTATTGTTGACAGTGTCCACTGACAGCTTTATGTTACATTATATTCACCGACACCGGTCTAAGCAAGGCCACCTACGACCGTGGTCTAAGCCGCCTTGCGAACCCATTTATCTTTAATAATAATTAGATATTATTACTATTAAAAAGAGATGTTTTTGCATTAATTTGTCGACATTTGAAGAAAAAACAGCATATTTTATTTGGAGGAAAAGTTACTTTTCATGGCTTGCTCTCTATTACCAGCCTCACTCCGTTCGGCTGTTAAACACGAGCGCGCCATGAAAAGTATCACTTTTCCTCCATATAAAATAATATACTATTCTTCGAATCAGTATTTAGGGGTCGAAAACGACGGCTTTCCATTTTTGAAAAGTTTGGGCATCCGCAAGTATGAGCCGCGGATCGAAAATCGCAGATATTGCTTTTTAAGTCCCGCCCGTGAGGTGAATAATTTTAAGTCCGTTAACTTGCCCCCCCCCCCACATTAATTTTTGTCTCCAAAATGCTAGCACAGGACTTTGAGATCTAGCACAACCTAGCACAATTTGTTTTAGAGCATAGTAATAAGGATATCCTCTAATTTATTCGGGGGGCTAACGCTAGTCCCCCCATCTTTTTAATTGCAATACTGGCTAGCACAGCTTCTTTGGGCCTAGCACAGTGCAGCACAACTAGAAAAAATGCTAACACAACTACATGTTTGAAAATAGTAGGCCTAAGCACTCTCCTATAACAATTATCTTTACCAACACTCAAAAGAACCGCAACGTTAACTTGGCCTTCCCCCCTCCCCGCATTTGTGGTCTATTATTTTCAAAAATGTAGTTGTGCTAGCATTTTTTATAGTTGTGCTAGAATGTGCTAGCTCCAAAGAAGCTGTGCTAGCCAGTAGTGCAATTAATAAAGGTGCGGGGATGCTAGCACAACTACATTTTTGAAAATAATAGACCACAAATGCGGGGAGTGGGGAGGCCAAGTTAACGTTTGGGTTCTTTTGAGTGTTGGTAAAGATAATTGTTATAGGAGTGTGCTTAGGCCTATTATTTTCAAACATGTAGTTGTGTTAGCATTTTTTGTAGTTGTGCTGCACCGTGCTAGGTCCAAAGAAGTTCTGGTAGCCAGTATTGCAATTAAAAAGATGGGGGGGCTAGCGTTAACCTCCCGAATAAATTAGAGGATATCCTTATTACTATGCAAATTGTGCAACGTTGTGCTAGATCTCAAGGTCCTGTGCTAGCGTTTTGAAGAAAAAAATCAATGCTCAATTTATTCTTATATATTATCACTAACTAATCGATAATTTTGTACCAATACACCTTGTCATTATTACTAAATTAGGTAACATCAAATATCAAGTATTCCTTTAACACCTCGTAAATTATTTATTTTGAAACAAAGTAGATTGACTGTGACATTTTATGTAGTTCTTTAAGTTATTCTAATATTTTACCAATTTTTTACAATATTTTTAAAGTGTTATAATTGCCGAAATTGAGATCAACTAGTTTTGATTGTAAGTTGCCACAAAATTGTTATACTCGTATATTGTACATCAGTATATAAAATAATTTTTAGCCCTGACGAAGGTCACGATATACTGACCGAAAGCTTGGTCGCAAAACAAATAATCTTTTCATAAACCTTATTGGCTGAATACCCGTTAATTATTTCTACATTCAAACATGCAGCCGTGATCCTATGAATAAATAAATAAATCTCATTTATCATGATTTAAAAATGGGCCATGATCGGAGAATTTCGATATTTTTCAAGGGATAAGCAGCGGTTACTGCCGATTTTATGGGAAATTTCGAGGAGAAGTTTTGCTTTACGCATCGAAGTTTTGACAAGCAATTTCAAAATAGAGAACACAAAAAAAGTACGTGTATTTCATATTTATAGTGTTGAAGATTTCAGTTCTGTTGTATGCTCTGAAGCAGACGTCTTTCTTCATTTATAGTCCACGCTTTAGAAAAATCTACTTTCTGCATGTAATTTTAAAATTGCAAAATAATACAATAAGAAGCGCCGTAATTGAGTCCATTCACAGATCTTCATAATTCCAAGAAATATACTCGCAACAATGAAACACGTCGGCACTTTGATATATAACTATGTAGTTCAGCTGATATTAAGAATGTATCGCGTTCTCTATTTAAAATGCTGATTTTTAATTGCATAAAATAATCTTTTCTAGATGGTGCTGACAATGCTTTTTTATGTATAGCATAAACGCAATAACTCAGCATCTTGGTCGAATTGTGAATTAAATTATTTTGTACGTTGTTAATCTATAGAAAGATATCTATGTTCCTATATAAATTTAATACCTAACCCAAAATTTCATGGATTTAGGGCAATATTTCGTCATGCACAAGGAATATACTCGTAATAATTGATATACGTCTAATATAATTTTTAGATAAATACATAGTGGTTTGCTTTAAAACTAATCATTATGTAGGTGCAGGGTGTTTTTTTATAACTGGAACACTCAGCAACTTTCTTATTATTGAAGATAAAAGGTAGGTTCACATTGCAAAATTGCTTGATAAATTATACCTACCCCGGTATACAGGGTGTGGAAATAAATTCAGTTTTTTTAAATGAGACACCCTGCATATTTTTTTCATTTTCAAATTCCCTGAGATAATTTTAATATAGTAATTTATATTGTGCCAAATATTTCAAAGTAACGTAAAAATATAGAAATTATGAAAATATAATTTCAATAATCATTTGTCATTCATCGGTTGAAATTGCCTTATTCTTTTGGCTTTAATGGATGATACGTATCCAGAAGGTACTGGCGGATTTTTAATAAACATAATTTTTTAGATTTATACCAAATAACCATGGCTTATGCATATTGGAAATCGGGGAAAACCAAAGACCATGCAGTATTTGACCTATTTTTTCGGAAAAATCCCTTTCAAGGTGAATTTACAATATTCGCTGGACTCGAAGAGTGCCTGAAATTTCTAGGAAAGTTTTATTACTCAAAAAGTGGTAAGGAAAACTTTTGTCTAGATTCGCAATTAATGCATTAAACACATGCATTTTTTAGATATTGAATATTTAAAGAAAACTTTACCGGCTTCCACAGAAGAAGAGTTTTTTGAGTTCCTTAGTACTTTGACAGCGAAGGATGTTAAGGTGTATGCGATGGCGGAAGGATCTGTAGCATTTCCAAGGTATGAAATAACATCAAGTTTCAAAATTTTATCTTGCGTAGTAGCAAAAATAGGTTGTAATTTATTATATTTATTAAGCCCATCTTTCGTGCTAAATTTTTACAACGATGCAACCAATTGGTTACGTCTTGCAGTTAAAGTGGCTTCTATTCAGAACAAGACAACGTTTTGTAACATAAACGTTAAATAAGCATGCACATGTAAAAATTTTGGGGATTAATTTAAATAGGTTTTCCTACTACTTTCGAATTATTCTATTTTTAGGGTCCCACTCATGCGGATAGAAGGACCATTAACCGTAGTACAGTTATTGGAAACAACTTTACTAACCTTAGTAAATTATGCCAGGTAAGTAATTATTTTATTGTTTATTGAATTAGGGAGTTAAAATGAATTTTGCAACCTAATATTTTTTAAAATATAAGTTACTAAAACTCACTTCAATAACCCAAAGATAAGGACATTTTCGCTGATAACACCGTAAGATCACGCTTTTGTGCCACCCACATTTACGACATCGTAAACAACCCTGCGACCTAGGGCTGTTGCTCCTCCTACATTTTTGAAGTCATGACAATTTACGCTATTTGCAGTGATTGTAAAAGCATTCGAGTTTAAAGTTAAACTACACATTAACCTGTAGGTCAAAAAATACATGTGCCTATATTTTTTTATAGATTTTAAACATATCATATAATATATCGAATAGCTCTAGTCATCAATACTTCAATACCTAATATAACAATACTTCAATAATACATCAATACTTCATTAATACAAAGTCAAGGAGATTAATAAATGTTAAACAACTCTACCAGAGCTTTGTATACGGACTCGTGCTATTGTGTCGCAAACATTCGTTCGACCTTCTGCTATTGCCACGCCCACATTTTTGGTGTCCTGGCAATTTGCAGTCAAATCGTGTATGCTTAATGTTAAAGCATAATCATAAACCTATGATTTAAATTTTTCAAGTGAGCACTTCTTTAGACGTGTTCAGCACACTTTTGAATTGTTCCTTCTCTGGAGGGTAAACTGGTGAACGGGATACCGCGAGGTGACCGTTATATAATGTGCGACGCAAACATTGAAAACTGTGTGGTACAGCAAGACGAACCTTACAAAATGTGTGATGCGACGAGACGATCGAAAATAGAGAGACTTGGCTGCAATTCAAACCAAGCATCTGATAACTATCTTTTATCTTCGTCTCTTCCACGTCATCCGCGCCAAACTTGCCTCTCTTTTTCTCACAAGAATCGATCGTTGAACGGGTGATTTAATGTATAGTATGTTCTACCATTCGTGACATCGAATTTGCATAAAATAAAAATGTATAGTACGTTCTATTTAACAGAAAACATGTGGTAAGATATGGGGAAAGAGTTACACGTCGTATACTTAATACACAAGCCCGTAGCCTATTCTCCGTTTCTATTTTGCGCAGCATTTCTATTTTGTGCAGATGAAATTTCACTTCTGGTGTATGGTCCACAGGCACACTTAATTTTTTCCTGGGTAGTGAATGAGTTGAAGCGTCACGTGTCTGTCATGTGTCACGGTCGGCTATTTCGGGTTAAGTTGGCTCTAGAGAGAGAGAGAGCTACGGAGCAGACGTGTTCAGCACATTTTTCCCTGGGAATTGAATGAAACTGAGCAGCCACGCGCTACGCGAGATGCTCATTCCAATAAAGTCGTCAACTTCATTTTTCTCCAAAACGGCTGCGGATGAAAATCTGAGATTTGGCATGCTTATTGACATCACTTGGAAACCGCCGGCGGTGAATTCTTTTTGGTTGTCCGATTTTCCATTTCTGAGTTATTATGGGAAGAGTGTGATTTTTTAAAATGTTGCTTTGATACACGATAACTGTCTGAAATATTATTTAATTTTTAAAAAAATTTCAGCGCACATTCTTTTTGAGGGTTGAATTTCCAGGAGAAAAACTCTCTAAAAGCTTCTTTGTTTCGAAAATGTCGGAAAAATGTAAAATATCATTTTATAGATCAAAAAAATTAAGGTTTTTATCTTTTTCCGAGAATTTTTCTTCTATGCCAAAGACCATATAAGATGAACCAAATCATGATGATACAGGGTGTGACAGTTAAATTTAAACTTTTCTCCATTTCGAGTTTTGATACTAACAAGAAACATCCGGATGTTTGGATTATCTTGTACACCTTGCCAGTCTCTGTAATATATTAATTCGAATAATTGATCAACTTAACTGCCAAATTATAAACATTATAATCAGCTATTACAGTAAATTGTATTATGCCGCTCTATATACTTATATTCAATTCTCAATGCCCCAGTGGCTCCAGGAATTTCTGGTCGGTAGCAAAGGCAGTAAGTAACAACTTTACAGAAACTCTCCCACCTTTGACAGACGAACGTGGCATCACGGCGACTACAGCCAAGGAAAAAGCAAACATGCTCGCCAAAATGTTTTCTTCGCACTCTACCTTAGACGTCCCCCAAGGCAAGACTCTCCCCACCATATCGAACATCAACACTACCATGGCAGAAGTCAAATTTCATCACCGTGATATTCGAAAAATTCTTAAAAATCTAGATACGCAAAAGGCATCAGGACCGGACGGAATACCTGCCATCGTGTTAAAAACCTGCGCCAACGAACTAACACCCGTTTTTTTCAGGCTTTTTTCTCTGTCTTACGGAAAATGGATTTTCCCATCTTCTTGGAAAGTCGCTCGAGTGCAACCTGTTCCAAAAAAAGGCAAGAAAACCACGCCCCCAAACTATCGTCCAATTGCCTTGCTTCCAATAATCTCCAAAGTCATGGAACGGGTAGTCAATCAGCAACTACTCAAGTACCTCGAGAACAACAAAATAATCAGCGATAATCAATACGGCTTTCGCAAAGAGAGATCGACATAACATATATAGGTCTATGTCACTCATATATGGAGTAGGGCAATTGAGAACTACGGAGAGTCTCGAACGATTGCGTTGGATATTTCAAAGGCATTCGACAGAGTTTGGCATGACGGACTGCTCAACAAACTACCGTCCTTCGGACTGCCAGCCTCTCTCTGCAGCTGGCTTGCCAGTTTCCTTAAGAGCCGATCTCTGCACGTTGCAGTCGATGGACACATCTCGGACACATTCACCACCAATGCGGGCGTGCCTCAGGGCGCAATACATTCACCAACTCTGTTCCTCATCTATATTAATGACCTGCTGAACGAAACAAATAATCCTGTATACAGTTTTGCAGATGACAGTACCCTTGTCTCCCACTTTAGATCAGAAAAACCCTTACCAGCGACTGAGACTCATCACCGCAGACAGGAGCAGATTACAGCAATTAATCAAGACCTGGAGAAAGCTCAAACTTGGGGCGACCGAAATTTGGTCCAGTTCAATGCAGCAAAGACCCAAGCAGCCACGTTTGCCAAGAGGGCCAATACAGCGGGCCCTGACATCATTATGGCAGGGTCGACCATTCCTTCATCCTCGTCAATCGGACTGCTGGGTATCTCGGTCAACAGCAATATGTCCTGGCATGACCACGTTGCTAACATCGCAAAATCAGCCTCCCAGAAGCTTGGTGCGCTATTTCACAACAAAAAACTCTATACACCGCAGCAGTTGCTCTTGCTCTACAAAGCGCAAATAAGACCGTGCTGAGAATATTGCTCACATATCTGGGGTGCCACACCAAAGCACAAAGCTGCTGGATTCCATTCAGAAGAGAGCTGTGCGTCTGGTCGGCGACCCGGAGTTGACCCGGAATCTAGATAGTCTGGAACACCGCAGACATGTATCCGAGATATCTCTGTTTTACAGATACTTTCACGGCAGATGTTCCCAGGATTTGGTCCGCCTCATCCCGCCCCTGGCAGCTCCTGTCAGACAGTCACGACAGACGGCAGGAGCACACCAGTTCGTCGTACAACTGGAAACACCTAGAACATCGCTTTACAAGAACTCCTTTGTCTGGCGCACTGCATCACTGTGGAACTCACTCCCAGGACATCTGTTTCCCACTAATTACAACTTACAAATATTCAAGAGCCGTGTCAATCAACATCTTCGCACACACACCGCTCGTCGAGCGTCATAGGGTGTGTGCCACTGCCATAAAAAAAACGACGTATTTTGATCAGCCGCATAGCTCAGCTGGCAGAGTGCTTGCTTAGCAAGCGCCTCCAATAAACTTTTTTTAATTTCTTTCACTTTCTAACATGGCTTTGTTGAAGTTTTCACTTCTGCTGTGTGGTCTTAAACACATGCCGCATTTTTTTAACAGTCGAGTTGAACAGTCCTTGTCAGAAACGTAACGTTGTCAGCGATATGGAGTTTTCTCTATTTATACGGAAATGGCAACCAAATATATGCATCTGTAGATAATTATCAGCCGAAGACGAAATTTTTTACTAAACTCAAATTTAGCTGTATATAATGAAATGAAAGATCTTGCTATTTCAAACACTGATATATCAAAGCAATAAACTGGTGATTAACTAGTAAAAAATTAACCTAAGATAATTAACCAATGATAGGTCTCTCACATAAAACTGCAGAAATTAAAACAAGACGGTGTAAAAATAAAATGTAGCAGTTACAATAACTGAATAAATAAATATAATAATATGCTAAGTCAAGAACACAGCAAGAAATGTAATCGTAAAATTACAATTCAATAATAAAATGAGAACGAAAATGCAGGGACTAACCCAAACTAACCCAACTAATCCAACTACTCAAACTAACCATGCACGTACTACCTTTTTAGGGAAACAGACAATAACATTAGTGTTGTTTAACTTTGCTGATTTTATGTCAGATATTCTGGGCTCAATAACACCCGTGTTTGGTAAAGTTACGCGATTGTAGCTGGTATAACTCATCTTTTTGGCATGCAACCAACGGGTCGAGATGTGAGCTACTTGCTCTAAAAGGATCTGGCAATGTGGGGGGTCTCAATGGGACCAGCCCAATATTTTTTCTGCGACAAGGGGAGTTCAACGGGCCCAGCCTTTTAATTTATATATATTTTTTCTTTGTTTCTTTTTTTTACCTGAGATGCATAGTTGTCGTACATTTGCCATATAAAGCCAATCAGAATAATTTAAATATTATCCAGACACAAAATACAACACACGTCAACAATAGGTAACAATATTGCCTGAATTCGTGTAAATGGGCCGTCATCTACTATTACACGTTTCCATTCATTCGGTCCTGCATATAACAGTAGTGAAAACTATGCTGTAATTACGCTTATCTCATATTTATAAAATTATAGATTATTATTATAAAATGTTTCCTTTAAGGCTGATCATTTAATTTTAATCCAATTTACTTGGATGTGAATTTAACCTGTTATAATATTTCTAATGTACTGCCTTTGGTGTTTCTTTTAATTTACAATAAAATAGTGTGTATTTTAATGTATTTTATTTTTTTTTCTTAATTTTTTTTTTATTTATTTTAATTTGACTTGTGGCAAATATTGTATATTTTGTGGAACCAATATATTATGATTATTAAGACTTGTCGCACCAATAAATTATGATTATGATGATTATCTTGGCATAAATATATTATGATATTATGATTATCTTGGCATAAATAAATTATAATTTTATGATTATCTTAACATAAATAAAATATGATTATCTTAGATATACGGTATTACCATGAGCTACGCTCCTTCTTTTGTATACCATCATTATTATGACTATTGTCGCACCAATAAACTATGATTATGATGATTATCTTATGATTGTTTTATCACCAAGAGCTGCGCCCTTTTACTTTGTATGGCAAGTTTTACATATCTCACCTTAACCCGATTAATTTGATATAAACCAGAAAACATTTTAGGGTTAATCCCTGATCAATTCTAAATTAAATAAATAAATCTAACTAGTAACTCTACACTTGCTTTAAATCAGCTCTGCTATTCTTTTCGTAAAAAACCTTATTAAACATGTGGCCAGCCTGTCTACGAATTATTGCATCTAACGGTATTTGTCGTGTCAATGCCAGATGTCTTCTTGGCAAAAGACTTACACTTTAGTCTATTAACTGGCCCTCTAGTAAATCTGTTTTATTTTTGTCAGTAATCCGTTGGTTTTATGAGTTAATTAAATTCCCTATTGCGTGAATTTTAATTGCATTTAAACTTGAAATTTTTACTTATTGATTATATAATACAGAAATTAGAGCCATGCCTGATTTGAATAGATATTAACGATTTACGAGCCTCCCTGAGTCTATCCGAAAATTTACCTGCTTTTGCAACAAGAAAATAGGATCGAGCCCTTATGTATGTACCACCAGAATATAGAGTGTCATGAAATTAAAATAATGAGAGTAAAAATTTTGCGTAATAGAATTGTTGTTTTTCCATTGCTTCTTCAGATGGTATCGTCTGGTTACTGCGAGTGGATCGCGGCATTTTTTTACTTATTAATTTTAGATAAAGATATTAACTGTATTAGAAATGTAATTTTACATGTAGATCTATGGATGCTGCCAATGGTAATTGCCGCTAGATCTGTAATTTTTAAGTCCAAAAGACGTACAGAAAAGTGAGACAACACTTACCTTTGATTGACTCATAATTAATTCCAATATGGTAATTAGATGTTTCAGTCTTGCTACTTTCCTTTCGAAATATATTAGCTAAACATCTAATATTTTCGGAACGAAAATTGTCATATTTTTCAGTAGGCAACAATGACATAGCGCAACGTTTGCAAAATATAACAAGGTTTGCTATTCCAGGGGATGATAAAACTAACAGATCTTTTCCAAAATGGTCCGAAAAGTTTTTTACAAAAGTTCTTCGTCCTGTTTCTCCACCAAACGATGAATATAATAAATAGAGCTTAACACTGTTTCATGTCTCTGTGTCATTTTCATGCATTGCCTTTAAGGCAATGTCGTTATTTGACAGAGAATCTGGCTGGGGCCTTATTAGAAGCTACGTTTATGTCTCTATTGCTTAGAAATAACTGCTAACATTTCCCGTGGTATCTTGCATACCACAGCATGCAAGTTCGCTAGTTGCTCCTAAAACCGTCGTCTCCACTTCATCAGCCCATTTATCCTTCCTCTTATTGCACGCGTCTAATATCTCTTGCTTAAGTTCAAGTGTCCTAACCAAAACACTGATTCTCATTAAAATCTGCCATTATTTATTGCACAGGTGTAAATGAAAATCGGCTCTCACAACTATGATGGACGGCTTCTTATTTACTTCAGCTGTGACAAAAGGTAAGGTTAATTACAGCTCTCTGGATAGCATGGAGCCGATTTACATTTACAGGTGTAAATAAAAAGCGGCTTTCACAACGACGATGGACGACTTTTGATGGATATAATTCTGTAACGTGCTTTTCAAATATGGTACTATCATCGAGCTGATAGTCTCCGATAAACCTAAAACAGGTAATGGTAACTGACAAAAATTGCCTCCTTGCTAATTAATTCTTGGTGCCTATGCACTGCACGGTCGTACCGGAAACACAAAGACGATCTCCATTATTGATGATTTTACGTAGGTTTACTTCAAAGAGGTTTTTCAAGGCTTAGTGTAATTTTCCAAGCCTAAAGAAAAATACGAAATGATGTATTACACTCCAGTGTTCTAATAAAATCGTAAAAGCATATAATTTTGTACAAATTGGCCGCCATCTTGAATTTATCAAATTGGGGTGACAGAGTGGCATCAATCGGATTTTTGAAATACATGTTAAATACAACCAAAATCAACCAAAACATTTTATGTATACCTTCTTTACCACTTTTTTTAATTTGCACCCTGACTATTACTATGATACTATGGTTTAATTGATACAAGAATACGCAATTATTCATACTTCATAATCCGTATAATTTTAAATAAAGCGCATTTATATATAAATAATTCACTAATCGAATAATTATAACTTAAATATAACTAAAGTCATTAATAATTACTACCGTTCATTTATTGGAGGCACTTTAACTTTGTTTATGATTATTTTAACAATGTAATATTTTAAGACATATGCGTTACAAGAGCCTCTCAAAGAAGGGCGTCAATTGGCTGTATGCTATTTTCCGATTTTAGACCCCAATTTCCGTAGTTGTTACGCTCTTATTCACCTTTAAAAAGGTCTTGGGGCTTCCAGCCATTGCTTGAAGCACCCAGATAATGAATTGGAGCTCCTAGATAGGGGCTGAAGCCTCTGGACTATGTGGTCAAACCGGTTTTTAAACAGCTAAAAATAGTATTCCTTAGTGCTTTGACCACAAATGTTTTAAAGTTAGTACATTTTGCAGCTTAATGGCAACGAATGCTGCAAGATACCGAATAGCAGCAGGAAATCTAATGTTATTTGAATTTGGCCTAAGACGAGCGCAAGGTCCTGATGGTGGTTTATCAGCATCAAAATATTCCTATATCGGTAAGTGTATAATACTTTTAAAAAGCTTTACGGACCAAGAGGAGCTTTCTGTAACTGTATATATTTTATACTTCATCAGTATTTATTACTCGACTAGACTCTATAGTCTTTTCAAAGATAAAATAGAACAAGGCAATTTTGTGTATTTTATATCATTACCCATTATTCTTGCAGGATAAGTCAGCTACTTCCCACAAGTAGTGTTGATATTTCATGAAATGTCTCCATTTGAATAATCAGTAATTAGTCGAATCGAAATACCTAGCGTAACGTCGTCTGACGAATTAAAGTTGGTACCAGGCGCTGAGAGTGTTAAATAATCCATCCAATCGATACCAACCTTGTCTGGAAAAAGCTGTGCCTAATAGCCTTTGTGCGAGCTATTACCATTATCCAACTAATCTGTAACGCCTGGCACCAGACACCCTTTGCCATAACTCCGGGAAATTTGTTATAGAAGGAATGTCTAGACGAGTGAAAGATAAAAATGGAGTTATATTTTAATCATTGTATTCGGAATTGGGAAAATCTATATCTATTGTTGCAAAATTTAGTTGTTCAGCCAGTGTTGCCAGGTCAAAATATTAAATTATGTTTTAGGTGGCATGTGCTTTATTTTCTGTATAAGTAAGTAATGAATGTAAAATTTAATTTTAAAATAATACATAAAAATAAATTAAAAAATAAATCGTACAAGCATAAATCATAACATTTTCTTGTGAAATCAAACGTTTCAAATGGAAAATGCTCGCTACAGAGTCGCGGTACTCAGTCCAATCCATTGATTGATTTTATTCAAATTTATACCGCTAAAAATTAACTCAACTAAATCACTCCTATA
>JAEQML010065316.1:0-21112 GCA_016904865.1 Pissodes strobi | reverse complement strand
TCAAACGGAAGGTTCGGAACACTAGCAAATTGGAACTAAAATATTTTAAAATTTTTAGTATACCTAACGATGATGAGCTTGAATGATCCTCGGAATAAGAAAGTAGAGTTGTAATTTATTGCCATGTCAATAGAGATCTATTGATAAAAATAATATAACTATATGCTCCGGTCATTTCATAAAAAAAATATACCCTTCTCGCCGATTTCGGGTATTTATGGCATACCAAACCTTCTATCCAAGAATTGGTTTCATCACAAAAATATTATAACATTCCGTGGTATAGGTAACGGGAAATATTCATTCATGAAGTAAAGTGCGTATTATATTTTTATTTTGGCTAGACTCCTATTGAACATTCATATCTAAGATACTTATAATATATCCCAACCACAGATCCAGGAAGTAGATCCCTACACAATTAAAACCTAACCTGCACTAGAGTTACACAACAATAAGGTAAAGCTGTTGTATTAGAAACATTTTAAACGTCGGCGAATTAATTAATGAGGTACATTCTTCCAATTAAATAGAGCAGGTGTTGTCACTATGTCTAACAACTGAAATGACGTATTGGCGTTCAGAGACATACGCTGCTATGGTCCGAAACTATTTCGATACGTTCCCATGCGTAAGTACACAAGGTGAAAAAAGTTGTTTCGACGCCACCCCTAACCTCTGGATTACCTCAGGTACCTGTGCTAAATCTACTTTTCTTTTCATTTATATAGCCCGATGATTGGTTTAATAAGTTAATTAAACAATGTTTATATAATATTTTCATATTTCACAATGGTTTTCTTTTGTGGATTTTGTGACGTTCCGTTGGTTCGAAAATCAATACTAACTTTTAGCTTATCTACTTTGTTACTATTGGGCTGTTTTTGCAGTGGTCTTATCTTCATTTATGTTTAGAATTATACCGTGACGGTAAATTCATAGGTTTTATATTCAATATATATAAAAAAGTTTCAATTCTTCCTTAGACTTTTGGATTAGAGCATCTTATATAATAAAAGTTATATATATATAATTCAGTATATGTATTATTTAAGCATTTACGAAATTAACCCAACCCAAGGATACCTCAAGCTCAGTACCTTTGATGTTATTTACCAGTGTGAGTGAAGCAAATACGTTTATAGGTACTATAATTCAAATTCTTAAATCTTCAAAATAATTTTGATTTCACATTACTAAGGATGTTCCAGATTTGAATGAAAATATTGTTAGAGAATTTCCTGCTGCCGGCTATTCACAATATAAAGAACTTTTCACAGGTCATTTGTTTTGAGAATCTTCGATAATGATCTTGTGTATTTTCCCATCTCAGAAATGTCAAAGTCAAGTATGCTTTATTGCCACAGAAAAATTCAAATAAATTTTATGGACAAAGCGAATTAAAATAAATAAACCAACCATAGTAGAGCAAATACGAAACAAAACTTAAAATTTTCAAATTGAAATTGGTCACGATTTAACAAAAAAACTATATTACAGAACATCATAAGCAGTTGAACTAGATCCACAGGAAGTACACAAAACATAGGGTAAAGAAACTCAGTGTTATCAAAATATGAAACATACATTATAGCGAAGCGTGCTGTTGGGAAAAATAAGATCATGTCGGTGAACTTGACTCGGACAATGTGCATAGGCTGCAGAGTTGAAATACCGAGTAAAAGTAAACAAAACATGACTAAAATTGATAGCTTGGTATTTAATTTTGTGTAATTCCTGTATATCCGAAAAATCACTCATTCGTCAAAAAGATAATCCTATACCTATTGTAAAAAATATATATAATATAATAGTATATTATATACCTAGGTTGAGAAGTAAGCCATTATTTACCGAGCACTTCCTTATCCTGAGGCGCGTAGCGCCGAAGGGTATAATGTGCGAGGTTAATAATGGCCTTCTCAACCGAGGTATATGCCTTGCCTCTGGAGACTGAGCTACCGGGCTGAATCTGAATTGGTATGTGAGTCGGTGCATAATGGGCCCATACTCGTGGCCTTCCACTTGCGCTTTTAAAATTCATTCATGGGTTAAAAAAAACCATATATAGATTTTTTTTTAATACTAACACTGATATATTACCATATTTGATTCGATTTGATTTTTATATTAGTCATTTTCTACTTATTTTTCAAATAGTTCGAAATATCAGGTAGCCTGGAAGTTCAGTTGTCTAACTGACAGATATCGTAATTATCTCCTGACAGCTCCATACATACAAAGTACCTTCTTTCCATCTAAATTTTGACAAAATCGCATTATTAATAAGAATACTATGGGGAGTCATGAAAAGTGAGTCATGCTGCATATAATTTTTTTACTAATAGCACTGATAAAATCCTTATCATTATTTGAATTGATTAGATTTTGAAATTAATCATTTCCTACTCATTTTTCAAATAATCCGAAATGACAACTAGTTGTCAAACTAACAAGTTGAAACTTAAATGACATTTTCCGTTTCATTATTCACCTAGGTTTTTTTAATATTATTATTTACCTAGGGTGAGAAATGTTACTTCTCATTTGAGGAATGCAGTAAATAATGGTGATTTATCATGTTAGTAGTAAAAAAAAATTCTTCACCGCCGCACATGATGCCCAAGAAATTAATGGAGAAAAAAATAAAATCTAATTCACGCAAAACTCATTTATAGAATAATAAGGTCTTTCTAGTAGGTAAGCTTTTGTTTTTTCCCGAAATTTAGCAAATGTAGGGATGGATTTAAGATGTAGCGGGAGTGTATTGTATAACTTCTTGGAATTATAAAGAATATAATTTTTTGTTCATTCAGAGGAGGGAAAAGGAAGGTAGATGTCCTGACTCGAATTTCTTGTTGAGTACTTATGTTGTGGCCTTTCGGGAAATATGGTTCGATATTTGCGTATTAAACAAGTTGTTTCTAAAATAAACAAAGCAGGAAGCGTAAGAATTTTATATTTTTTAAAGTAGTATTCGCAATGAGCTCTGCCATTAAGACCAAATATATAACGAATTGCTCTCTTTTGAAGTTTGAAAATGGTACGAAATTGCTCGGTGTTACAGCAGCCCCAAAAGGGAAGGCCGTCGCCGTAGCGAAGATGAGTTCAAACAAAGAGAAGTAAGTGAGCCTGGCAGTAGACAGATTTAGTTCCTTCGATACCGATCGAATTGCGAAGCAGGCAGAAGAAAGTTTTTTTGTTAAAGAATCAATATGTGCGGACCACTTAAGGTTGGCACTAATATTCAAAGTTATGAATTTAGCCGATTCAACGTATTTAATATTGCTGTTGTGAAGTAGCATAAGTTGTTGTAAGGTTGTTTTATAAGATAAGGCTACCGTTTAATCAACGTTTGCCAATTTGAGTCAGACCACGTTTTGATTGTGACGAGATCGCTGGAGATATTAGAGTGTAGGGAAAAAGTATTAGAATCACTCCAAGTTATGCTTGTGTCGTCAGCAAAGAGAGAAATTTTACCATTGATTTTTAGGTATGTAATGTCATTAATATATATTAGAAAAAGGATAGGCGCAAGAACAGAGCCCTGTGGAACTCCACTGGTAATTAATTTGCAATCAGAATCAGAACCGTTCGCTCTAACAAACTGCTGTCTATTTTCAAGATAAGATTGAAACCAGTTCGAAGGAATACCACGGATTCCATAAAAATTTAGTTTTCTTAACAAGATGTCAATGCACACACAGTCAAACGCTTTAGCGTAATCACAGAAGACTGTAGCAGTGGGGAGATTGTTGTTAAGGGATGAGTAAACATCGTGAAGCAACGAGAACATGGCGTCATTAGTACACTTGTTTGGTAAAAATCCGAACTGTTCCGGGGACAGTATGCCATGTCTAAGGAGAAATGGCATGAGGCGATTTTTTAATAACTTTTCAATGATTTTAGAGAGTACATGCAACAGAGCAATTGGACGATAATTGCATAAGACATCCTTTTCACCTCCCTTATGAAGAGGAATAATTATCGCAGTTTTGAGGCATTCGGGAAAAACACCTTTCGTGAAGGACGCATTAATTAAGGAAGCTAGGACACCCAGAATTGGAAATGGGAGGTTCAAGAAAATTTTAATTGACAGATTATCAGTGCTACAAGCTGATTTACTCTTTATGCTGCTCATTACCTGAAGAAGTTCAAGGGTCACAGGGCTTAGGAAAAAACATTTTTGCTCACGTTGACAAAATATTCGTTTAAATCATTTGGTTTTGGCATGCTCTGATTCGCGGAATTCGTTTTGCCTCTAAGATCGTTAGTAATGGACCAGGCCTCCTTGGATACGTTTTTAGCAGTTGATAAACGATTTTGATAATATAGTTTCTTTGCTGTCTTGATAAGTTTTAGGTAGATCTTCCTATAATTCGAAATGAATTCAAGAACTTGAGTGGAGTTAGTGATTTTTTTATGTATGAGAGGGAACGCATATTTTTTGCAGATATGCGTAAGCCTTTCGTGGTCCAGGGTTTGTGATGTTTAGGTTTAATGGATTTAAGCGGGAAGACTTTATTGAATGCATTTATAATTTTATTTAAGAAACCACTAAAGTTAGAATCAAGTTCACCTGATTCAAAATTCCCGTTCTTTAGGCAAAGGTTACGAAAGGATGAAAAATTGGAGGCTGAGAAGATTCTACCTAGGTGGCGAGTTTTTTTTGAGGGCCTATAAGAAATATTGAATTTGGAGATTACTGCTTCTTGATCTGAGAGACCCGCGCTAGTTACTGTCGATTGGACATCAGTTGAAGGAAAGTCGGACGCTACATAGTCAATGATAGAAGACGAATTGTTAGAAATCCGAGTTGGAGAGGTTACATGCATTGAAAGACCAAAAGAGTCAAAAATAGAAATTAATGATTTTTGGGCAGCACAAGCGGTAGCGTAGTCAATATTTAAATCACCGCACAAAATGCTCTTGCCTTTCACCGGCAGTAGACGGTCTGACAAGCTTAGCAGGTTATTAAAGAACAATTACACATCGGAATTTGGCGCTCTATATATACAAATTACGTGTAAAGGTATTGTAAAAAGCTCTACTTCGCTTGGTCTAAGTGGTGATATTGTCATAAGATTAGTTAAAAATCTTCCGAAAAACAGAAATTTTTATAAAGTTTTCACTGATTTACTTCTTTCAGTTGGATGTGTCATCTAAAAGAAATTGGTTCGCTATCTACAGGAACTGTCAGAATTTTTAGAATGTCAGGTTGCCACCTAAAATCAGATGATCAGCTAAAAAAATCTGGTCGCAGTTCGTACGACTTTTCAACTGATTCGATAAACAATATTACTGTCTGCAAGTGGTATAGCAAGGCAGTCCATGTTGTATCAACTTACCAAGGGATTGAGCCTATAGAAATAGTAAAAAGATGGTCAACTTCCGAAAAAATATATATTTGTTTCCCGGCCAGCTATAAAAAAGGAGTGCAACTTACATATGAGAGGTGTAGATCTTAACGACATGCTTGCGGCGTTGTACCGAATAAAATTAGGAATAAAGAGATACTACCGTAGAATATTTTACAACCTACTTGACGCATGCATTGTCAAGGCGTGGCTCCTATATCGTCGTCATTGCAGCAGAAATATAAATTTCAAACAAGTTTTACAAATAGTTTATGGTCTTATAAGGAAAAATAATACGTTTTCCGTAAAATCGGAAGGCCATCTTCTGCTTCTTCGACTCCCGAAACTTCTAAAAGAAAAATAACACTCAACCCAGTTGATGACGTCAAGTTGTAACGGAATATATGCTTATTCCGCTACACTAAAATTTCAATTCAATTGCAAATGATTCTCGATATTTAATATTTAAGTCGCGAGTGATATCTATTCACGAATGGATTTATTTCGTGCGAATATCGATTTTAGGAACGCTAGTACGCTATTTTGTACCTAGAATTCGTGAATTTATTTTACTATATTTAATATTGGATATTTCTATTACTATTACTGGCAGGAACGTCAAACTGGTGAGAGCAGTTTGATTACGGGGAGTGACGCCCCTACCATTCCGAGTTGCCACGGGATGTGGCCCATCAAATCCCATCGTCCTCCTCCAGGCTGGAGAACACCAAAGTATAAAGTCTGGAGCTGATCACTGGGGAGTGATCCAACAAACCCCATTTTTACCCCTGTCAGACTAGGGACCGCCAAAGGAATGAGTCTGAGGCCGATGCTTCGAGTGGAAGCGGCCCTAGGTGGTAGATGCATAAGCCTACTCGCATCGTCCGGTGAAAGACCACCCCACCAGAATTGGGGAGCGCTAAGTGGTTTTCCCAAATCACGTTCCGCTTCCGCGCTGGTGATCCCGGGTTTCACAGTAGGAATATATGGACATGATGGTGCTTCCAGGATCAAAATATTCCGGAGGTAAACTCCCCGGCCATTCGGATCTCCGGGCGCTGGGTGGCCCTGGGAGCCCTTCATTCCGCATTTCACAGACAGCAAAGATACCGAACCAATTTAGAATAGATTTCTGCAACATAAGAGGCCTAAATACAAACATAAATTCGGTACACCAACATCTACAAGCAAATAGACCACACATACTAGCCCTTACAGAAACACAAGTATGTTCTACAACAACAACAGTGAACTACCCTTATCCTGGTTACGACTTACATACCCGATTTAGACATAAGTTCGGAATATGCCTTTTTGTCCGAAGCGACCTTTCATGTCACCGCGAGGAAACACTCGAACCGAACAACCTTGACGTCATGTGGCTCAAGTTCACCGCCAAGGGATTAACCAAGTTTATATGTTGTCTCTATCGCCCTCCGAGCGATAGAGCCTACCAAAGCTTTTTCTCAACACTAGCTACCACCTTTGACTCAATACAGGTCGATCACCCCAGTTCAGAAATAATCGTTCTGGGAGACTTCAATGCCCACAACACCAACTGGCTCAAACATCACAACAAGACCGACAACGAAGGTAGAGAGGCTGAAGCATTTGCCATCAGCTGCGGGCTTACTCAACTTGTAGACGAACCAACTCGAATCTCAGAGAGGGGCGAATTCGCCGCCCTCCTGGATCTTTTTCTGACCACCAATCCTGACCAGTACAAGGTTACAGTTGGTCCGCCATTAGGTACCTCCGACCACAAACTTATTACAACGGTTTGTGAATTGCCACTCATACAGAAGGATCCACCATTGCCTCGCAAAATCTGGCATTACAATTCTGCAAACTGGGACGATCTGAGGCAGATCTAGATTTTCCTTGGCTCGACGTCTGCTTTGCCACTGACGACCCGTCAGACTGCTGCGAAGAGATCATGCAAGTAATCTCCTCAGGAATGGAAGCATACATCCCAAATTCCATCAAGTTACCATCAAAAGGAAAGCCCTGGTTCGACAAAAGATGCGAAAGAGCTGTAGGGAGGAAACAGCAAGCCTATAAGTACTGGCAGCAAAATCAGACCGCTGAAAATCGCAATTATTTTATCGAAGCGAGAAACGAGTGCAAGCGTGTGATCGACGAAACTAAGGACAAACACAATCAAAGGATCAGGAATAAACTTTTGCTATGCCCCAGTGGCTCCAGGAATTTCTGGTCGGTAGCAAAGGCAGTAAGTAACAACTTTACAAAAACGTCTCTCCCACCTTTGACGGACGAACGTGGCATCACGGCGACTACATCCAAAGAAAAAGCAAACATGCTCGCCAAAATGTTTTCATCGCACTCTACCTTAGACGGGCCCCAAAGCAAGACTCTCCCCACTATACCGAACATCAACACCACCATGGCAGAAGTCAAGTTTTCTCACCGTGATATTCGCAAAATCCTTAAAGAACTAGATACGCAAAAGGCATCAGGACCGGACGGAATACCTGCCATCGTGCTAAAGAACTGCGCCAACGAACTAACACCTGTTTTTTCCAGGCTTTTTTCTCTTTCTTACAGAAAAGGGATTTACCCATCCTCTTGGAAAGTCGCTCGAGTGCAACCTGTCCCAAAAAAAGGCAAGAAAACCACGCCCTCAAACTATCGCCCGATTGCCTTGCTTCCAATAATCTCCAAAGTCATGGAACGTGTAGTCAACCAGCAACTACTCAAGTACCTCGAGAGCAACAGAATAATCAGCGATAATCAATACGGCTTTCGCAAAGAGAGATCGACAGGAGATATATTGGCCTATGTCACACATATATGGAGTAGAGCAATTGAAAACTACGGAGAGTCTCGAGCGATTGCGTTGGATATTTCAAAGGCATTCGACAGAGTTTGGCATGACGGACTGCTCAACAAACTGCCGTCCTTGGGACTGCCCGCCTCTCTCTGCAGCTGGCTGGCCAGTTTCCTTAAGAACCGATCCCTACACGTTGCAGTCGATGGACACATCTCGGACACATTCACCATCAACGCGGGCGTGCCTCAGGGCGCAATACTTTCACTAACTCTGTTCCTCATCTATATTAATGACCTGCTGATCGAAACGAATAATCCTGTTTACAGTTTTGCAGATGACAGTACCCTTGTCTCCCACTTTAGATCAGAAAAATCCTTACCAGCGACTGAGACTCATCACCGCAGACAGGAGCAGATTACAGCAATTAGTCAAGACCTGGAGAAAGTTCAAACTTGGGGCGACCGAAATTTGGTCCAGTTCAATGCAGCAAAGACCCAAGCAGCAACGTTTACTAAGAGGGCCAATACAGCGGGCCCTGACATCATTATGGCAGGATCGACCATTCCTTCATCCTCGTCAATCGGGCTGCTAGGTGTCTCGGTCAACAGCAATATGTCATGGCATGACCATGTTGCTAACATCGCAAAATCAGCCTCCCAGAAGCTTGGTGCGCTATTTCGCAACAAAAAACTCTATACACCGCAGCAGTTGCTCTTGCTGTACAAAGCGCAAATAAGACCGTGCTTAGAATATTGCTCACATATCTGGGGTGCCGCACCAAAGCATACCCTAAAGCTGCTGGACTCCATTCAGAAGAGCGCTGTGCGTCTCGTCGGCGATCCGGAGTTGACCCGGAATCTGGATAGTCTGGAACATCGCAGACATGTGGCCGAGATGTCTCTGTTTTACAGATACTTTCACGGCAGATGTTCCCAGGATTTGGCCCACATAATCCCGCCCCTGGCAACTCCTGTCAGGCAGTCCCGACAGACGGCAGGAACGCACCAGTTCGTCGTACAACTAGAAACACCTAGAACATCGCTTTACCAGAACTCCTTTGTCTGGCGCACTGCATCACTGTGGAACTCACTTCCAGGACATCTGTTTCCCACTAATTACAACCTACAAATATTCAAGAACCGTGTCAATCAACATCTTCGCACACACACCGCTCGTCGAGCGCCATAGGATCTACCTTTAGCGTGTGTGCCACTGCCATAAAAAAAAAAGAAACTTGACGCTACGTGGTTTATAGTGTTAATCACATGTTATAAATTAGCCAATAAAACATCGGCAAACATAATTTGAATTTTGAATACGAGATGTTTGATCTTGTGTTGAGACGTTGACGGGTGAGTGCTGGTTTTTTATTCTTGAAATATTTAATTCATCTTGCAATATATTTAACTAATTCTTTCATTTTTAAATACATAATTACTATTTGTTTATGATTCGCTTAGTCTTATTTGACTAAAGCAAGAATTTAGCATTTTTATATTCCACTTTTAATTAGCTTACATCTTCAATATATTTTTAATTATTGTCGTGACCTTTTGGGTAATATTACCGATTTATTGGTGAATATTTGCGTCTCTCATTAATCAAATTCATGTAATTTGAAAGAGGCTTAGTCCAAATTTAGGGAGATCGTAATTATTTTATCGTTCAGTGGTCACGCACATTATTTCACGTATTTTCATTCAAATTGAACAGTATTATTTGGGTTAATTCTCGGGGTAAATTCTATATATTCCTGCATAGGTAGTAAATTGAATTTTCAGTAGAATTTTTCCGAATTTTCCCTCATAGTATTGCCGGTTTTAATATTTGTTCTTTTCAGGCTCATTTAATTAAATTTTCAATTTATTTGTTACATCAAGTATATAATTATTAGCACTCACCCTGTCTAGTCTCAATCCTGATGTAACGACATTACTTTGCATTTATGAGAGGTTAATCTCGCATATGTAAATTTATCTGGTTGTGTGTTATCTAAATTTCTATCTTGGTGCGAGATAGTAATTATATTATCTTTATCTTTAATTGAATTGAGGCGCAATTGCGCTCAGTTTTCGTTTATGTGCCAAGGGCCTAAGTAAATTCATAGTACTTATTTATTTTGCGTCACAAGACTTTTTGTTAGAGGTTGTACCTCTATTTCTTTATTTATTATCAAATTTAAAGTTTCCTTTTATTTAAATTTACCGAGAGTCACTGAATTGGAAAGTTATTCCATTATTTGCTTTTGAATTTTAAATTTCAGTCATCATTTTCTTTTGTATTTTAAAGTAAAGAAAAGGATATCTTGAGTAACAGTAATTATTTATAATTTTTGCTCATTGTCTGATCAAATTAACGTTGTAATTTAAGTTTCTGATTATATCTGCTTTTACCAGTGATTTTTCAATTTGTAGATTGCTTCATCATATGTTTAACATTGTCACTGATATTCACATGATATTTCCTTGAATATTATTTAATTAGCAATATACATTGGTCGAAGAGTAGTTTATTTCCTCTTGCATGTAACTCAACACCCCCGAATTGGCTGAAGAAAACACCTTGCTTGGCAAGTAGCAGGTGTTCGTCCACTTGTTGTACGGAACTACTCTGAGGGAACCAATACTTCGTGAACCAAATAAGTCCTCGATACACCCAACAGATACTAACTTGGGAACAGGCAGAAACGGTTCCAGTAGAGGTGCCAATACGATCGCATGGTTACAGAATAATTGGACAAGCCAAGTATTAGCCAATCAGAAGATAAACGTATTGTAAAGACCAATTATAACGCTTCATTCTTTTTTTAATCTTTCACATTAATTTCAATTTTCATTACTAAGTCAATTTATTCATCAGATTAACTTCATTTCAACCATTTCAAATTTCATTAATCATATTTGTAATTTAATTGTATAATTAATATATTGTTGTTTTGGAATTTACTTCTTTAATTTATCGCAGGATAGAGGTCTGTGAGACATTGCGCATTGTAAGGGCAAATTCTGATATTTTTATCTTTATATTTATTTATATTTAAGTATTCATATTCCGTTCGCATTGTCTCTAGGAACTCTGGCGCCCACAAAAAATTACGGCTAGTAAGAAAAACAAACTACCCCCTGAGAGGAACCATAAGAAAACGAGTATCAAAACGAATATCATTTATTAAAAAAAATCTTATGGTTAAGGAAAGTAGTATACAGTTGGCGAACAACTAGTATTTCATTACAAAATGGCGCCCAACGCCATACATAACTAATTAATTAATATTTCGCTACAAAGTATGATAACACAGCGTATTGGCCAGAACACATTGAGCATAAAAAGAGGTGCCGAAACTGTATCAAAACCTATTCCAGAATTGGATGCATGAAATGTAGGATACCTTTGTACCTAACAAAAGAAAAATAAGTTTTTTTTGTTTATGACAACAAATAAATTAATAACTTTTTACGTTTTCTTCCCAGTGCGTGGTATCATCATGTTTTTCCCTAATTTTAGCAAAAAATATCAAAAATTTTAATAAGTTGATAACATAAATCCACTAACAAGTATTGAAGCCAAAAAAAATAATTTGGGCAGGAAAGGGTCTCACTGGAATTAAGATTGTTTGTTGTAGGTTTTTCTGAAATATAATATCATAAAATTGTTTAGCAATTTTCGACATCTGCTGATTGAACTAATTAATATAGGGATATTAAGCATTACGTATAATCGGTAAAATAAAAAATAAGCTAACAACTAAAATAAAGGTTCGATTCAACACGGAAATTCACATTCCGATGAAATGATCCAACTAATACACAAATAATGTAATTTGACCTAATTGTTTGTCGCTCAAGTGACGTACTCATTCAACTGGCTTGCGGACAATCGTCATTTTAGTTTATGAATTGTCTTACTGGACGAATTTTATTCGGCCAATCGTCATTAGGCAAAATGTTTTTTTTTTCTCGAATTAACAGAATTCCCTTTATTTAAAAGAACTAGAGAACGCAATGTAATAATTTTCTATATTGCATAATTTTACCTTAGGCTCGTAACTTTTTACGCATATAAAGTAACATAACATAAAACTACAAAGACCTTATTTCTTTCTAAATTAAATTATCTCGCACTAAGCCTACAATACAGTGAAACACTCCGTTCTAACAAAAACATTCGGACTTTCCCATGGTAATATTTAATGCAATCATAAGTTACTGAAAACTTTCCTCAGCCAGGAAAATTTTCTTTTCATTTTATAAATCATGGCACTTCAATAAGGGACCTCGAATCATGCTATGCTTGATAAAAGAGCTATCGGCAAATGATGGATCTATTTTTCACTTCTGTAATGCTTAATAAACATCAGACTTAACTTTGGATTGTGTAAACGAGGCAAAATTACAAGATTTCCATATTTACACTTTGCTTTGTTCTTTATTAAACTTATTTAGCTACATTCAGATAGTGCTTTAGCGATCGTTTTACTGAGAATTGTCTCCCAATCCATAAAAGGTGTCCATCTGATAGCAATTTCAATCCAAGAAGTTAAAACCTGATCTTATATCTCCACAGGCTCTATGTGGATGATATAGAATTCGCGGGCATAAAACCGGTATCGCCTAATGTTCGTAAGACGCATCTTCCACTTGGAGTAATCGAAATCCATGTTATACTGGCGTGATTTAAAGATAATCGGAGCCAAGCCTCGGCTGGCACTTGTAAAGCCCTAGAACAAAAATTCATTCAACTAATTCGTTTCTGTACTTATGTAATAATAATAATAAGTAATTTTCTTGTTGTATATAAATAAATATGTTCCTAACAAATTTGCTTAATAGTATCATGAGTACAGGTGACTAAATCGACGGAAAAAATACTACTCGTAAGAAAGGATTTTGTGTGCCAATTTGCTAAGGCACCTAACAACAAACTTATTCTTATTTCACCCATTAAACATTGCATGCACAAGTTGTGGTTGCCTAGACTATTTCCCAAGTAAATGTTGCTATTACTTTGTAATTTACTTGTCAGCATCTAAATCTGATATCATAGCCAACTACTTTGTTGCCTTATTGAGGGCATTTACCCTCAAACCTGTCGCATACATTTTCCGACTTACATTATTTGTCATAAAACTTTACGGTTCCGACTGGTTAAAATTGACAGGAATATCTATTAACATCAGTACCAAAATGATCTTATACTAGTAACATCTTGAAAATTATCAGAATCAGTGTTTAATCCCATTTACATTTAAATGCCTTGTGTCTTACTGGGAAGTTTTTAAAAAACAAGTATAATCCTATGCAAAGTTTAGGACTCACCTACACACTAAATACCTAATAACGTTTGCGTGGCAAACAATTATGTGGTAAGAATCTTCTTGCTGTTGAGGATCCGCTCTATGGAAATATTTTCTAAAAGCTGCCTCGATCCTGGCTCCATCCTCGAAAAACTTCTTAAAAGGAAACAAAAATGATCCACTTGATTTAAATACAAAAATGATACATTAATTTTCCAGGACAAAAAAAAAGTTCAATTTTAGTAAACTGTAACTACGCATATTTAATTTTCAGAAAAAATGTTCTGCTGCAATTTTTAATGTTGTCTTAAAAACCCACAAATGGCTAGAAACTGACAACTCGGCGGCTAGTATGTATATCTGAGAATTACTAGCACCTGACTACTTCCGGTAACTTCTCGTTGCACGTACAACCTCAGAGGACTTCAGAGTTGCGCGCGCATCGCATTGTTGACAAAAATGCCTAATATTACACTTCCCGCACGGCCCTTCGCTCGCTACGGGGGCGCAACCAACAGGAAACTAACCAAAACTAACCCAAGGCATGACCAAAATAAAGATTTTTTTTACACATAATATTAAAAATTAAAAAATGAAACATTTCTTGCCATTGGAATCGAACCCAGGCCGCCGTATCGCAGACTCAGCATCCCACCACTGAGCTACGAGACCAGTTGACAGCAATTCGCTAGACCCTAAAGATATGATGTTTGTCAACAATGTAATGCGCAGGCAACTCTGAAGCCCTCTGATGTGGTACGTATCCCACATAAATTTTATTAAAAAATTGCGTGCAGTGCGTGTACTGAAAAATAAGTGTATGCAGTAGATACACAATATTAATTCAAGATGCAAGTAAAGAAGAGATTTTCTTACGGTAAGTGAAGTGACTAGGTGCTAGGATTGACAAATTGTAAAAATGAAATATCCCGAGGCAAGTCAAAATAATATCTGTCGCTGTCCCTCGAATCTTGATCTCAGTTAGGTGATTCCCGGGAATCCAAAGTCGCGTGGTGCACGGAGCACGGGCGAAACGTCATCGATTCTTTAAAGCTACAGACTACGACGTTGTTTTCAAATCTATTACTATTAATTTAAATTCAATGTAATTTTATGCTTGGAAAACATTTATTTTTCTTTATATAGTCAAATTAGAAAATGTTATAAAGCCGGAGATTTTTACAGATTTGTTTTAGAGCGGGAGGCATGGCAAAAAATCGGGAGTCTTCCGCCTAAATGGGGAGGGTTGGCAACCCTATCAGCTCAGTGGCAATTATTAAAATAATTTTGTGGTAAAAATAATTGGCTAGGGCCTTTCAAAACATAATTTGCGCATGCCTATTATTTTATGCTGCTGAATGTTATGAATATATGTCAACACATTATCGGCAAGGAACACGCTAGTGCAGTGGTAGGATAAAGGCCTCGCATTTTCAAAGCAGAAAGTTCAATCCCTGCTAGGTGTAAATTTTTTTAGAGTTTTTAATTTTTTATTCGCCATAATTTTCAGTTTTAAATAAATTTTCTTGAATGCATTTGGGTTCGTTTGTTTTTTTCCCTTTTGCGCAGTAATTATACTGTTTAATATAGAATATTAAAAGTTTTTTTATTGAAAATATTTTTAAAAGTTTAAAATAAATCTTGTTCGTCATTTAAATTATAAATGCATCATTTAAATTATTATGGTAACAAATATTTTATAGAAAACAACATTCATTGACACCACTCAGTTTTTTTAAATAGGTTCCCCCCACCATTAAGGTAACTTTCCCGGACCAGTCAGTAGGGTCCCATCCGTGGCTGGTTGAACTATGCCACTTTCGATTCTTTAGGCTTTCATTTGAGAAAGATTACTCAGAAATAATAATCGAAAGTAACATTAGTGCAACTTAATTAAATGTGTGTCAAATCCACTTAATCAATAATTTAAGGCCTTTACAAGCAATAATGATAATAAATATTATGTGTATTTAAATATTAACTTTAATAAATGGGAAGGAAGAATCACAGTCTGTTTGGCCATTCAGTTTTACAATGTTACTTCTTTTATTGATTCGTATTGTCTGTAAGAAAAATATACATCAAAACCAAATAAATGACATTTTGAATTATATGCGAGTATTTTTTTATTTGACCCTTGAAATAGTAAAGAAATAAAGAAAAAAAGAGATGGTTAATTTGAATTTGGCTGGCAACCGACAGCGCCCGTCACGTGCGCCATCTGCGGTTATTTCCCTAGGAGAGAGACAAAGAAGACATGACAGTTTTCTCTCTCTCGGATGATTTATTAACATTGAGTTGCGTATCTGTCCCTTGTCTCTGATACCACCCCAAGATAACTGTTCGCATATATTGTCTCATCTCTACTATAAAGTCAGCAGAACGATCACTTCTGAGGATTGCCTCAAATGGCAGATGAAAGAAAGATTCGGATCGAAATGAAAATATTGCCGGCACTCGGCGAGAAAAGACCTTGCCGGGACCGGGTCACAGGACTTCAGTTGTTTTACATTTAATTTTCACTTCACGCATGACCCTCCGCTCGCTCCGGGGCGCAACCAAACAAAACTAATGCAAAGCATGGCTTTTTTAGAAACATAACTTTAAAAAAAGCATGATTTGGCACTGGAATCGAACCCGGGCCACCGTATCAGAAAAACAGCATCAAACCACTGAGCTACCACACCACTTGAAAGCAATTCGCTGGACCATAAAGATATGGTGTGTGTCAACAATGTAATGCGCGCGCAACTCTCAAGGCCTGTGACCGGGTTCTCGGAAACGTCTACTCTCGGCGACGCGACGCCCAGGTCCGATACAGAGGTGTCTTGTGTATACAACGTGGAATCCTTCCCTCTTAGAAGATATGAGAGTTCCATGCGGAAGTCTTCGCTTTTCTTGAGATAGCGTCGAAGCAGGAAGTTAGACAAGAACTAAATTTTCACACCTACTCAGATAGTCAGGCCGCCTTAAATGCAAATCAGAATTACCTAAGTGGCCATCCAGAAGATTACACTTCTCAGTGACCACGGAGCTAATCCTAGATTGCATTTAAGGCCTAGAAAATCTAGCCCCGTCGGCGTTGGCATCACTCTATCCCGGAAATGCCTTAGCTTCACTAACCACCTTGTTGCCAGTTTCTTTAGGCTAGAGAAACTAGCAAGAAGGTAGGTAGTGAAGCTAGGGCATGTCTGGGATAGAGTGATACCGACGGGACTACTTAGCTACGATGGAGGCGTCAATTATCACATGACCTAATGAATGAGCTTGGAGTAAAACAAAGGACAGCTGGATGAGAAATTATCCATGCACACAGGCTAATGACATATCTCAGATCCAAGAGGCTGATAGAGTGTCGATTATATCTCAATTGCCTGACTGGGGAGGAAGTGGCTCATCACTGATAATGAGTACGTGATAGGTGCGGCATTTAAGAACGACCTTTGACTCTAAGCCCGATTGGGATAAGTTACTGGACATCATCTGTCTTCCAAAGAACTGAAAAGAGCTACACAATTTATCAAAGAGCAGAGCACAGCCTTTGAAAGAAAAAATGGCACTACTGGAAGAACGAACATCATAAAACATAAAATCGACACTGGAAGTGCTCACCCCATACGGCAGCATCCTCGGAGGCTACCAGTGACGAAGCAGCAAGAGGTTACCACATTAGTCAACAAAATGCTTGACGATGGAATTATTGAGGAATCATCAAGCCCATGGTCGTCTCCTGTCGTCTTAGTCACCAAGAAGGATGGAACTACCAGATTCTGCGTGGACTATAGAAAGCTCAATGACGTGACGACTTTCATTAGACGGACCTTTTTTCGGTGAGAGGGAGCAAGAGGTCAAAATTGAGATTGGATGCTTTTAAGTCTGTATTTGCATTGATCCATCGGTGTAACTCTCCCCAAGTACGTGATAGGTGGGGCACCTAAGAACGACCTTTGGCTCTACACCTGATTAGGATAGGATGTCCCTCTTTTATTAGGACGCTGAGAGGGAGCAATACGTCAGAAGTGAGATTGGGTACTTTTAAGCCTAGCCACTGAGCTATCGGTGTTACCCGGCCCAAGTACGTGATAGCTGGGACATCTTGACTCTAAGCCCGATTGGGATAGGTTGTCCTCTTTCATTAGATGGTAAGAGGGAGCAACACGTCAGGAGTGAGATTGGATGCTTTTAAGCCCAGTCACTGAACCATCGGTGTCACCCTCCCCATTTTACGACTGCTACTAATACTACTATTACTACTAATGAAGTTGAAATGTTATTGGTTCTTATAGCGAATTGTTAAAACTTCTTACAAATGATTATGCTTGCAACGTTGTGTTCAGACACAAAGGACCCCGCACCCTACAAAGAGAGAATTTCGGAACCATACGATTTTCTTTAAATTTTAATATGTTGTAGGTATGGATAAGTACTTCACAAAAATGTATGTTAGAATATGGTGCCCCCTCCCATTTGGCTACAGTGGCATATCAAAGTTACACTAATCACCATACATATTTTTATTTTATTTTTGCATTTTAAGCTAAAAAATAGTCTATATTTTATGGATTGTAACAGCTGTGGGTATACAAAATAATTTTTAAGAGTAAGTCCAGTGGCGTACCTGAAAATATTAAAAATATTTTTCAAATTTTTTTAATATTTTTATGTACGCCACTGGACTTACATCCTAAAAATTATTTTGTATGCCCACAGCTGTTACAATCCATTAAATATAGACTCATTTTTAGCTTAAAATGCAAAAAAAAATGTATTGTGATTGGCGTAACTTTGATATGCCACTGTAGCCAAATGGGGGGGGGGGGGGCACCATATTCTAACATACATTTTTGTGAAGTACTTATCCATACCTACAACATATTAAAATTTAAAGAAAATCGTATGGTTCCGAAATTCTCTCTTTGTCGGGTGCGGGGTCCTTTGACTATAATATTTAATTTGCCTTGCAGTTTATAAAATCAGCGAAATACCTTATCAGCCAACAGGCCAATATCAGGGAAGCAGCTGCCCGATTAACACGAAATTTCATATCAGCTAAAAAAAATCAATTTCAAAAACATTTGACAATGTTATCAAGTTTACACGTCTCAGAAATTAATAGTGTTATTTTTCAACAGGGGTTTGAAAAAAAGACGTACAGCTACTGTTGAGCTTATCCGTATGGACATGCACTCATCATGCTACGCTGTGGTACGATTTATCTAGAGTTTTTGACTTCAAATAACTAATATAAGGCATAAGGAGAGAAATTAACGAATGACCAACATCACATGACTTAATTATTTAAGGGTAGCTAAGAAGCCACATGAACAAGATATGGCTCTCCGAAGAAACGGAATGCCGCTTGTGCTTGGAGAACGAAGAAACAATGGAGCATGTTTTATGCCATTGTTCAGCAATGGAAAGAACCAGACAACAGTCTTTGAAAATTCTCAAATCACACTTGCAGATTTGAAAACTATACACCCCAGAAAGCTGTTCGATTTCATGAAAAAGATCGAGCCTCTGGCATAGTGGAAACCACAGATGTGAGCCACAATAGACCAAGGGTCGCAGTGGAGGGTCCTATTTGGGCCCACTCACGTGTACAAATAAAATTCAATAATTATTTAATGAATAGGGTGAAAACTATCCACCCCAGAAAGCTGTTTGATTTCATGAAAAGGATCGAACCTCTGGCATACTGGAAACCACAGATGTGAGCCACAATAGACCAAGGGTCGCAGTGGAGGGTCCTATTTGGGCCCACTCACGTGTACAAATACAATACGATAATTATTTAATGAATAGGGCCGCTTCGGTTCACGTCCCAACTCTAATGAGTCTGAAATATCTGAAAAATACGTTATTTTTCGGAGGCAAGAATTGCCTTCGACTCGTAAAGTAATTTTCAGGCGGTTCAATTTCGTTAGAGTAGTTACATTTGGACCATGTACTAGTTTATATCCTGGGATCTGGACCGAAGCGGTCCTATTAATTCTAGATTTAAGTATTGTAAAAGCGAAATACTGGTCACCAAAAGAATTCATATTCACGACAATACTGAAAATTTCTAAATCAAATATGGAGGAAAGTAGTATAAGAGATAGAAGTAGCATAAAAGTTAAAATAACTGTGGTGCGCTGAATAGTATGTACGGGGATGGCTGTATAGTAACGACGTCGGCAAATAACTTTGGACATTTAGAAATTAAATTCGATAAAATCTTTAATAAATTTAGCATCTGGCGCACAATAAATAAACTTATAGTCTGCGAATCAAAACTTGTTGCATGACCTTTTCCAAGCAAAAAAGTTTCCCCACGGCTCAATATTATCATTTAATAAGAAACCTATAAATAAAACTTTAAAAATGTTGGTATCTATGTAAACCCTCACACCAAATGGTGTAATCATTTAGATCAGATTTGAAATTATTTGGAAATTAAATAAATTTTAAATACTGAGTATGCCCTTGCTTAGAACCATTTGAGATACTATATAACTATATACAGAGTATTCTACAAAAATACTTTGAAAACGTTTTTCTTAGTCCTTTAGATTTCTGTAAACAATATTTTCATATATTCCACATGCAAACCTTAAATGTTTATAACTGCACTACAAAAGCCAACAATATACCATGTAAGATTAACATGAAAACATTGTCGTCAGCGTAATCTTATAAATAAAATATAAATATTTATTACCGTTTATATGTTTGGTTTGTGTTACCGAGTTCTAGATCATGTTTTGGTTATTTCATGCCATTATTTCTCAAGCAATGAAGGACAATGTAATTTGGGTTAGCCAGTGCTCAGTGTACATGTGTTTAGAACATAATTATAATTTTGACCAAGCATTTAATATGAAATTTATGATTAATCCTGTTAAATATATCCATTTCCCAATTAAACAAGAGGACATAAATAATAAACAATTAGGTATTATGGCAATATCACAATATTTTTGTCAAAAGCAAAAACAATTGAATATTAACTTACAAACTACTTATGTAGCAGATTAGCTGCTGAAAACCACTGTATAATTTCTAACCTCTAAAATAGGTTACACATAAGCATCAAATCTTATATGTTTGTTACTGTCCACTAGTGCAACCAAATATAATTTTTTGTTATGATTATAAAGTGCGTTTGTCATATCAGTGTAGGATTAATTAATTTGTGCTCATTAACATCCCCTGACTATTGAGAAGGCGGCCATTAGTGTCAGAGTGCAGTGAGTTACACATTTGATTTTTGTAATATTTTAATACACAAACTTTGATCAGTGTCATGCACATATCCTCTTTTGCAACTTGGCGATGCAAGAAAATACATTTTGGAAGCAATGTTTCGATAAGAATTCTGAAGAGGAAAGGTGCAACTACAGCAGTTCTTCCGTTTGGTCCTTGTCAGTGCATAACTAACCCAAACTAACCCAGCTGTACTATGGTAACTTTTCTGCACCCTTAACATTGCACTACACTACAATGTCATAACAAACAAAATTAACCTTCCAAGCCTTGCAATTATAGCCCTATATCTTGGATAACTAAGTAGTTTAAAATTAAGTTTTGTTAGGATTTTATGTGATATAAATTTATTCTTACATATCTTTCAGGCCTATATGTACCCAATGGAGGTTCTGGCGGAATTGGTGCACCTTCTCTAAGCAA
>JAEQML010065315.1:0-21114 GCA_016904865.1 Pissodes strobi | reverse complement strand
AAAATTAACGCCATAGGAAGATGTGCGCAGTTCGACCTCGATAGAAAATATAGGAAGAAAGAGATTGTCATCTTCTCAGACAATCAAGTAGCCATTAAAACTCTGATCTCACAAAAAATGAGCTCCAGAATGGTGTGGGAATGCCTAGATAGGCTAAATGAACTAGGCAAGAATAACCAAATATACCTTCAATGGATACCAGCACACGCTGGGATAGAAGGCAACAAAAAAGCAAACCTAGAAGCACAAACCACGCTTTTAGTACCGGGACCTTTCTGTGGCATGGGGACGCACACCTACAAGGAAGAATTCAGGAAAGAAGGGCGAACCAACTGGATCAGTCTATGAGAACGCCTTTCAGGGTTAAGGCAATCAAAGATGTCTCTAGGACCCCCTCACCCAGAAAGATCAAAACACCTTATAACACTGAGTAAGAACAATCTCCGCATCCTCACTGGGCTTCTTACGTGCCACTGCCGGTCGAGAAGGCACTTGGAGAGAATAAAAAATGAAAACGAGGACAGCTGCCGGTTCTGTGAGGAGGGGGAGAAAACCCCGAGACACCTTCTGACGGAGCGCGAGGCGGTCGCGAACAGGCGAATGACCTGCTTCGGGTGCTGCATTGTTGAACAGGAAGAACTTCCATCCATAGAACCATCCAGACTACTTGCTTTTATCAAAGCACTGAAGCTGGATGAAGTACTCTGATTGGGAATCACATCAACGGAATCACCATGAATCTATGCAGGTCGCAGTTTATTAACACCCCCTAGATCATTCATTCGTCCTCTCTAAAAAACACTTCCTCTTCCTTTTTGATGAAGTTGGTCTCTCTTGTTTCATTTATACTTAGACTAGTTTCAGTACCATTTATTTCGTTATTCATATATAGGTAAGCTGATATCATTACCTAAAGATAAGAAAGAAATGAAAGGGTTTTAGCAAATATATTTTTGTCATTATATTTTACCTAATATCCCATCCCTAAGTATAATCTATACCTAGTATAAAATAACGATGCCAAAACTGCGTTTTTGAAGAATGACAATAATAACACATTTGCAAAATTATTAATTCTCCAGAAAACACAAGCAGTTAGAAAAAACACTTATTTTAATTAATATGTCAAGAAAAAACACAGTTGTGGCATCAGTATTCTAAATTATAAAGTATAGAGGTATGGTATATAATGACAAAAAATATATTTGTTAAAACCCTTTGATTCTTTTGAAAATAGCAATTTGAACAATAGGAAAGAGGAAATGTTTTTTAGAGAGATTGAAAAAATTATTTCAAATTTAATGCATTGAAAAGTTATGAAATCCTATTGCACCTACGCTCAATACAACTGGATAGAAGAAATTGGAAAAGTAACTTTATCAAATTCAATTGTTAAACATAGCAAAAAATTATACCTCAGAGAGGGAAATTACACTCCACATAAAACAAAGAAAGAAGGATGTGGCATCTAAACATTTGTATTCTCAACCGAGGCACCCAAAAAAAAAACAAGAAATCGCCCTATATTCCATGCTCAGAGCAAAAGAATAATCCACTAATTTATTTTATTAATAAACTGATTCTAGCTTGCCGATTAATGTTGGTTTTCTTTATAGATAAGTTTTTACTTGCTTTCTTTTTTTATAAACTCTATTATAAGTCGTTTTGTATTTTCCAAAAGTAACGCAATGCAAAATATTAAAACGCTCCTTAGTCGGCAAGCAGCTATACGAACAGAAACACCTACCACCTTGAGAGTAACTTGGTTAATTTAATAATAATCTTGAGCTAGGGCTATGATGCCTGGATTGATTTGCTTTTAAAGCGACATCGACATGGGCAATAAAGAAGTCAGCAGGGACATCATTTGCAAGAGCTGCAGTTTTTTGTAAAGTAAGAGTTGACGGCTTGTTTCGATCTCCCTGAAAAAGAAATGCCCTATTCCCCGAACAACGTTTATAATATAGATGGAACAGGCTTTAATTGTCCAAACTAAAGTATCGTCAGTTATAGACCTTAAAGGCAAACATCAAGTCGCTTCATTAACATCAGCAAAGAGAGAGGTTTTGATTACAGTTACTTTTCATATGTGCGGCTGGAAACTTTGCCCTCTTTTGGTTATTTTTCCTAGGAAAAATATGAATATTCAGCTCATGAAGGGAGCTCCTCCTCGATCCGTAGGAGTGGCACATTTATTCGGTTGGGTACAGTTCCATATTTTCACCCACTGGTTCCGTCACTTTATCCAGTATACTAAGCCATCTCAAGAAAACATTCTCCTGTTAATTCTTAAAGGTTATTACAGCCACACTCGCAATATCGACGTTATCGACCTTGCAAGGGAAACCATGTTACCATTTTATGTCTACCTCCTCATTCGACACACCAGCTCCAGCCCTTGGATAAGTCATTTATAGGGCCGTTAAAAGTTTATTATAGTGAAGAAATTCATATTTGGATTCGTCAAAACCAACGGTTCTTTTGATATGATGGAATTATTTGGTAGAGCTTACGAATACAAAGTAGTGGCTAATGGTTTTCGCACCACTAGTATTTACCATTAAACAGGAATGTTATTTCCGAAGCTGACCTCATTGCTGAGGAACATGAAGCAGCGAAAATAGAAAAGAGGAATTACCGTTTGTATTCAAGAAGTCAAAACAACAAAAACTTCCACTACCCGTGTCGACAAACCCTCCTTCTTTAAGTCTTCAATTGATCCTGTAAAGGAACCTTCATGCTCTACAACTTTTATTGCCCCTGTCGATAAACCCTCATGCTCTAAAACGTTATACGAAGACAATGCACCTGTCAGAGTTCAAGCTGTTGACCAAGACCAAGATTAAATTTCTGCCTCAGAAGTTGATATAAATTCAATCCATCAGGAAAAATTCTCAAAACACAAGAAGTCAAAGTACAAAATCAAACGTCCAGAAAATACGGTTTTTTTCTGATGGATCTGAGGATTCAAGCGAAGATGTAAAACTTGACGATTCTGACAACGATCTGGAAAATATGCCAGGACAATTGAAAGCGAATGAGAACGATACTCATTACATGTTCTGCTGATCAGAGGGGAGAGTTATGTGTCCAATCTGCTCAATGTGGGTTCATAATGAGTGTGCAGGCGCCGAAAAAGACGAGTATATTTGCGACTGGTGCAAGTAATATGTTAATCCACACTTTACATTTTGTAGTTTTTTTCAAACTTTTTTTCTAAAAATGTTTTAGATAATTATCCGTTTGGTTTTACATTTGGTGTTTAATTGTCTGAAGTACCTTTTCCTAAATTTGGCTTATTTCTATTCACTAAAAAAAATTATATACCAATATGGTATTCTATATTTGCACCCTCTCGTCTATATTACCTCCATATTATATATTTGCCCTAGTCTTATGCATGCAACAAACCAATGCTCAATCTGCGATTAGCCCCATAAAAAATCAAATAAAATTCAAAAGCACAATGACATAAAGTTTGTTCTACATATTTCAATTTCTGAATTATTGAGTTCCGTGATTTACGTATATGTATATTTGCAATCTATTAAAACTAAGAAAGCAATTTCCGCAGCCTATGCTGATCTAAAAACTTTTCAATCAAATCAAAAAGATATTAAGCTGGAACTAGGATATTATGCATTTAAGTTTAAACGTGTTCGGCGATAACTTTGTATAACTTCTAAAAAGTTAGCTAGCTTTGACAAAAATAAAGTTTCATCAATTTATATCACTCTTTCCACTTAGTGGAAAATATTATTTACTGGAGAGTTTTCAAGTCATTTATATAAGATAGGTTGAAAAATATCTTCATTGGCACTAAAGATAGATTAACTTTAATACTACTAATATTGTAATATAAATGGGTCATAAAAATATACTCTTTTGTTATAATCTTAGAGCAAAAACCGATACGGTAGGTAAAGAGATTCATTTATTTTAATTATTTTAAAAACTTTCCAATCTGTTAACAAAATCTAGACCCTGTATCTGTAGTTTATTTGTAAGCTCATTTTGTACAATTTGTTCTGCAAAGTATTCTCAAAACAATTGTATTATGCATATTATTTAAACATTCACAAAAAACAAAACACAACATCAACTAAACCTGAAGCAGAAATTAAACAGCTCTCTTTGGATTTAAAAAATCAAAATAAATACTGATCTTTGGAAAAAAAACATCAACTAAATCTAAAACAAAAATTAAACAGCTTCCTTTGGATCTATAAAATCAAAATAAATGCAAATTATCCTCAAAACAAATGCATTATGCATATTATTTGAACTTTTGCAACTTTGTGTTTATAAAATCAAAATAAATCCTAATCTTTGAAAAAAAAATAAAAAACATCAACTAAACCTAGAACAAAAATTGAACAGTTCTCTTTGGGTTTATAAAATCAAAATATATCCTAACTTGTGAAAAAAATATAAAAAACATCAACTAAACCTAGAAAAAAATAAACAGCTCTCTTTGGATTTCTAAATTAAAATAAATCTTAATCTTTGGAAAAAAAATAAAAAACTTACACAAAATGAAACACCTTCCTTTGACGTTGCGAAAACAAAATAAATCTACATTTTTAAATATTTTTCGCTGGATTTTGCCATTTTTATAAGTTTTTCTCCATTGGTACCTTGCAAAACTGATAAGATTTCTGAGCAAGACTCTTCACAAAATTAATACGAGTTTGCAGTTCAGACTTGATTAAATCGATGGACATTCTCTGTTTCGATCTTACAGGAAATTCAGAAAGCACTTTCCATGTCAATTTCAATTCCTCCGATTTAAAGGACAAAAGCCCAAACTTTTTGTAAATCCCATCAGGACCAAAATCATATCTTTCTCCCAGATATTCGAGTGCTCTTTGCAGGAAAATATGTGCCTGTGATGTGAATTTATGCTTTTCGTCCTCGTTGAGGTATCTAAAAATGCCTCTGACTTTACTTCCAAAAAAATTATCAGACAACCTGTTTTTGAATTGATTTAAAAGACACACACACTGAAACAGTTCTTAAATAGTTGTAGGTTATATTTAGGGGTGCGCCAGACAAAGGACGACGTTCTAGGTGTTTCCATTTGTACCAACAATTCGCTGGGCTGATGTGGGACAGATTCTGAGAATATCTGCCGTGAAAATATTTGCAAAACAGGGATACCTCGACCACATGTCTGCGGTGTTCCAGACTATCCGGATCTCGGGTCAACTCCGGGTCGCCGATGAGACATACAGCTCTCCTCGGAATAGAATCCAGCTGCTTTAGAGTGTGCTTAGGTGCGGCACCCCACACGTATGAGCAATATTCTAAGCACGGTCTTATTTACGCTTTGTAGAGCAAGGGCAGCTGCTGGGGTGTATAGAGCTTTTTGTTGCGAAATAGCGCACCACGCCTATGCGTGGCTGATTTTACGATGCTAGCAACGTGGTCATGCCAGGACATATTACTGTTGACAGAGACCCAGTAGTACGATTGACGAGGATGAAGGAAAGCTCGATCCTGTCATAATAATATCAAGGCCCGTCGTATTCGCTTTCTTGATAAACGTGGCTGCTTGGGTTTTTGCTGCATTGAACTGGACCAAATCCCTCTCACCCCAGGTTCGAACTTTCTTCATATCCTGATTAATTGTTGTAATCTGCTCCTGTCTGCGGTGATAGGTCTCCGTCGCTGGTCGCTGGTAAAGGTTTTTTTGATCTAAATTAGGAGACCAGAGTACTGTCATCTGCGAAACTGTAAACAGGATTGTTGGTTACGGTCAGCAGGTCATTAATATAGACGAGAAACAGAGTTGGTGAAAGTATTGTGCCCTGAGGCACTCCCGCATTAATGGTGAATGTGTCTGAGATGCGTCCATCAACTGCAACGTGCAGAGAACGGCTCTTAAGGAAACTGGCAAACCAACTGCAGAGAGACGCTGGCGAAAAACGGCAGTTTGTTGAGCAAACCGTTATGCCAAACCATGTCAAATGCCTTTAAAATACTCAACGCAATCGTTCGAGATTCTCCGTAGTTCTCAATAGCCCTGCTCCATATATGAGTGACATACGCCAATATATCTCCAGTCGATCTCTGTTTGCGGAAGCCGTCTTGGTTATCGCTAATTATTATGTTAATCTCGAGGTACTTGAGTAGTTGCTAATTGAATACACGTTCCATTACTTTGGAGATTATTGGAAGCAAAGCAATTGGGCGATAGTTTGAGGGCATGCTTTTCTTGCCTTTTTTTGGAACAGGTTGTACTCGAGCGACTTTCCAAGAAGATGGGTAAATCTCTTTTCGGTAAGACAGAGAAACAAGTCTGGAAAAAATGGGTGTTAGTTCGTGGCAGGTATTCCATCCGACCCTGATGTCTTTTGCGTATCTAGCTCTTTGAGGATTTTACGAATGTCACGGTGGTGAAACTTAACTTCTGTCATGGTAGTGTTGATGTTGGATATGGTGGGGAGAGCCTTGCCAAGGGGGACGTTTATGTAGAATGCAATGAAAATATTTCGGCGAGCATGTTTGCTTTTTTCTTGGCTGTAGTCGACGGGACGCCACGTTCGTCCATCAAAGGTAGAAGAGACGTTTTTGTAAAGTAAAGTGTAAAGTTATTACTTACTGCTACCGACCACAGATTTCTGTAGCCACTGGGGCATATTATCGCAACCTTTACATATAAATTCCCATAGCACCCTGTAGCTATTATTGAAGCCTTTTCTAAAAAATAATATTTAACTGCAGGCCAATTATACACTAATGGATCTATAGCTAGCAAAAGTGACAGCCACCCTGTAGCCGAATACGGCGGCGCTGCATTCTTGGCTTCGCCGTCGTAGAACGTAGTGTCATATTGTACAATTGCGCCTATTCGTAATCGCCACTTTGTAAAAAAAAATATTCAAAAATTCCGGGACATTAACTTGTAATTACTGGACACTAAATTCCGAGATTTTCCCTGATTTCCAGGCCATCTGGCAACCCTAACCTAAGTAGGGCAACTATAGTCAAAGTTTTTGTCAAATAAATTGTCTAATGTAAAATCCGTTTGAAAGGAAAAATAGTTCTTGGCATTCCAGCCCAATTTAAGAGCCGTTTCCGAATAAATTAAAATAGTAATTCTTATAATGAGGATTTATGATGATGGCAGTGTCGAATTTAAAATTTGTCTGGCACTAGTCTGATTCATATTACGGGTCCCTATGTTATATAAATATTAGCTTGTAAATCGGCTAGATTATTAGACATGTATTTGAAAATATAAAATATAACGTCACAAAAGAAATTTAAACCAAATTATTATTCAAGAGAATTAATGAAATATTGGCATTAATGTTATTAAAAGATCTTGCACCAAATATAAAACATAAGTTAAAAATGATTGAAAAATTTTCAAAAATTCTTGCGATTCTTAAATTGAACCTCAACCTTAAGGAATTTGTGCGCAGTATGTTTATTTCATACTTTTAAAACTCACTAATTCGGATATTTTATAATGATAATCTAGAGGGCATACAGTATCAAATCACCAGTTTCTCGAGGTCCGTTTCTGCTTACAACTATCAATAACAATATCATTCCTAGAATAAGTGCTAAGGTCCATAGAAAATATTCCATGAATAAATTTATTCATACTTGAGGAAACTGGGCCTTAGTTAAAAATAGAAATCCTGTCCAGGATCTTTGCAGGGGAACCTATAATAGTGGTGTCAAAAAGAAACTACTCGTTACTTTATATTCGTTACTATCCAATACCCGAAGTACCGAATACCGAACCGAGAACACTATCGTTACTTCGTTACTTTGAATACAGTGATATTGATTACATTACACGGTAGTCAATAGTCGGCACTTACCGGACTCACCGCTATGGTCGGATGGTCGCAGCATATTTTATCCATATATTTAATACTCTTAAATATATGATTTTATCGTATTTGGTCTCGTTACTTTGAAATATTTGCAGGTTCTAATGGATTTTGGTATGAAAGGTAAGTCGACCAGCGACCTTATCGAATTTTTAAGCTAAGGTGACATTATAGACCATATAGGCATTAAATGTACTGCTTAATTTCAGAGAGGAGAAGTCATCTGAAGGGAAAGAATGTTCAAAATATATTATTTTTACATTGTAATTATGGCCTCTGAGTACCTGAATTTTTTGATATGTTTTTTATATTCTAGATAGATTGTGTTTGTTTAGTTTTCTAGTACTTTAGGATTATTATGAGAATTATTCATAAGTAAATACACAGATTATAAAGTGTTTATATTATTTAATATGTAATAATGAACATTTTTGCTGTTTGCGTTACATACATGCTTTGTTTCCTCGCACCACGTATCTCTGTTATTTCATAATAATGAAAACAGTTGTTGATGATCCAAATAGCCAAATATATGAAGCAAGTGCCTTAACTTTATACACGTTCGTAATTAAACAGTATCTCACAAGAGCACTTAGAATTTTCTTATTAGACAAAAAAAAAATTATGATTGATAAAGATGAAGGTATTGCAGTAAACATTATGATAAACGATAGTAACCATAGATAAATATTAAGGGGGTAAGTAACGAACCATACAATACCCAAAATATACCTGATAATCGAAGTAATAAAAGTAACGAAGTAACGAATATTTGAAATGATTACTTTATATCAAAGTAACAAAAAGTAACCAGTAGTCAAAAGTAACGAAAATCGACATCACTAACCTATAACCAATACCGTTTATTCTTCTCTTAATATTACAGGCGCCGCCTACTGGCACTTTAAAAATGTTATATGTTGTGCTTTAATTCATTCTCTAGAGAAATCTCGGCCTCGGATGGATTTAGAGCAGTGGATCGATTCCATGCAATACTCAGTCAGTCGATTCCACAAAAAATCGGTTGTATCATATTGGATTTCCTGTTACTTGATGTAGTCAGTAATCAAAATCATTTAGTCAAAATTAAGACACACTTATAATATTAAATACAGTAGTCGGCATAAATAAAGTAGGTATACATCATATAGGATGATTTTTATTATATAACAATTGGTAAATATCGATATGGGCATGCATCTACCCCATTAGAAGCTCTGAGAAATTATGTCTTGAAGTTTCAGACAGTAGTTAGGAAACCCTCTATATTGCTAGCATGTGTTTTGATCTTTATAATAAAATATTGTGGGCCTCTCATTGGATCACCCCTGCAAATAATATAGGGGCTTGAAGGAATAGCGCCCAGCGGAAATTGCGCCCACTCGTAATGTCAAAAATAGCAGCGCTTACCAACACAGTACTGGTATTAATATACTTTTAGTCTGGTAGGTAAACCGACTGAAAAATTTTGTGGTATTGAATATTCATTCTGCAAAAGGTGGTGAACGTTTCATGTATTTCGATGGATTTTATTTTTAGATCAAATCATATGAAGATTAGTTTTAATAATAGACTTGATATTTCACTAGAATAATTGTGGGTTAATTTATTGCTATTATATTAGTATATATCCCTGTTAATGTTATGAATACTCCGTAATACTCCTCAAAAAATTTTTATACACAGTGCGGGTATTGAAGCTCTGTATGGGCTTCATTACCCTACTTTCAACACAATGAAAATAACTTTGAAAAAAGTGAGAAAAATGAACAAAAATTGTTTTTGAGAGCAGCTCAAGATGGCCAAGTGAATATTGACGATATTTTTAACGAAGATGAAGTGGACGAAGAATATTTTGTATTCGATAAAGATAAATGGCTCTGATATAAAGTGTTGAACAAATGAGGCGGACCGATCGGATTTTTAGATTCATTTTAAAGTTAAATAGAATTGGTAAAAGAACCACCAATGAGAGACCGATGCCAATAAGATTAATATTTTCTGACAAAATTCAGGCCCAAAACTGTTTAAAGAATAAGTACAAATTAAAAGATTCCTTAGTCAAGCTAAGTCCAGATTTGATTAATCTTCAACGTAGTCAATTCAAGAAGTTATGTATTGATCTAAATGAGAGAAAGAGTAATGGTGAGCCCAACTTAACTATTAAATACACAAATGGTAATCCCTTTATCACTAAGGTTTCGACTGGAGTTAGGCAATATGGTGTTGATACCCGGCACACTGATGAAGCCCATAATGTAGCCACCACGAGCAAGTCAAAAAATTTCCAAAAAAACGATTAGTGGTGGATGGTGGGCGTGATAAACTACACTGCTATTTCCAGAATGTGGGAGGAGTTCGTACTAAAATTAGAGACCTCAGTCATAGTGTTAATTTGTGTTTATACGATGTTATAATTCTCGTTGAGACCTGTTTGCTCGGTGACTACAGTGACTCCGAATTGGGCTTTCAAGATTTTCATGTGTTTCGATGCGATCGTGACCCTGCAAGTACGGGTAAGCTGAGAGGGGGTGAAGTGCTGATTGCTGTGCGTAGTGAATTGAGATCTGGACGAATTCGCTTAAGTCCATCAACTATAGAACACATTTTTGTGGAGGTGTCATGTGGTCATAGGAAGTAGGTGTTCGGATCGGTATATGTGCCCCCACAATCGCATAGTGAACTGTACGAGGAACATTGCAGAGTTGCTTTGGAGGTGGCTGATGAATTCCCATTAAGTAACTATATAATTTGTGGTGACTTTAATCTACCGAACTGCCAGTGGTCTCGTTCGGGCGAGGGCCTGGGTGTCGAGTGCCCTTTTTCCTCGCCGGCTAAAACTGTTTGTTTGGGCTATAGTTATTTGAATCTATTACAGCTTAACATGTATTCAAATTTGAATAATCAGTTTTTAGATCTGATATTTAGCAATAATGCAGATGTAAGGGTATCTTTGGCTGACGACTGCTTGTTGGGCACAACACAGCACCATTCTGCCTATGATATTTGTGTACCATGTCTTGCTGAGACTGATAACTTAGAATTTGAGTCGTTTTACTTTGATTTTAAAAACTGTAACTTTCCCGTGATAAATGACTACTTGCACATTGTCAATTGGGATGAATTATTTTTTGGAAAAAATATTAATTCAGTTGTTGAAATTTTTTATAATATTTTATATGATGTGCTTAATCAGTTTGTACCAGTCAAGCGGTGCAAGTCAAGTAATTTTCCAGTTTGGTTTTCGGGGGAGCTTCGTGATTTGGTGGTAAAGAAAAAGATTGCTCATCGTCTTTATAAAGAAAGTGGTTCCGACCATAATTATAGAATTTTTTCTACTCTGCGGGAAAGCTGTAAGGCCCTTCAGGCCACTTGCTATACGAACTATCTAGATAATATAGAACAAAAAATACATACTAATCCCAGGCTATTCTGGCGATAGATTAATAATGCACGCAGTACCGATGAGTACCCTAACTCAATGTTTTTGGGCGATCAATCGGCGGTTGGTGGTGAACGGATTGTGAATTTGTTTGCCAAGCATTTTTCAGCCACTTATACCAGTGAGAATGTTCGGGTTACTGATTTCGTACCGAATAAGACTGTAGATATCTCATCTGTGTTTATAACAGTGAGTGCTGTTTTTGATTGTATTAGCAATTTAGGAATGTCCAATTCTCCTGGTCCAGATGGCCTGCCACAGGTTTTTATAAGAAGTTGCACTTACTCGTTATGTAAACCTTTGCATTTTATATTTAATTTATCACTTAAGGACGGTTATTTTCCTGATTATTGGAAAACAAGTTATTTGACTCCGGTTTTTAAATCAGGTAACAGGCAAGATATCAGTAATTATCGAGGTATTGCAAAACCATCAGTCATACCTAAACTCTTCGATAGGCTTGTATCGGACCGGTTGATTTGGACGGGTAGAGAGCTTATTGTAGATAACCAGCACGGTTTTGCAGAGGGAAGATCAACCGTTACAAATCTGCTCATTTATGAGCAGTTCTTGTTGAAGGCCTTCGAGAGAGGGTTGTGTGTTGATAGTATTTACACCGACTTCTCGAAGGCTTTTGACAGGGTAAATCATAAACTATTGTTACATAAGTTGAGTGTTCTTGGCTTTGGTGATTCGGTGGTAGGATGGATACGCAGTTTCTGTCTGGGCGAGGCCAATGCGTGCGCATAAATAACTATATTTCGAGTGAAATGTGTGTTGTTTCGGGAGTCCCACAGGGATCTCATATCGGTCCTTTGTTATTTGATTTGTTTATAAATGATATTGGTAATTCTTTTATTCATTCCAACTGTTTACTGTTTGCCGATGATCTGAAACTGTTCAAATGCATTGGGTCTGAGTCTGATGCTCTCGACTTGAAGTGTGATCTTAATAGATTGTTTGTTTGGTCTCGCCATAATGGTCTTGACCTCAATGTTAAGAAATGTTTTTCTATCTCTTTTGGTCGATCTGACAACACACCTAAGAATAAATATTTTTTGAATGGTGCTGTTTTGGAGTCTGTTTCAGAGCTCCGCAACTTGGGAGTGATTCTCGACAGTCAATTAACTTTTAAATCACATGTTAATAAAATTGTTCGGGAAGGGTTTAAAAAACTGGGTTTTATCTCTAGATACGGAAGTGACCTTAGTGCTCAGTCATTTAAGCTGTTGTATTGTTCATTGGTGCGTTCGGGTCTCGAATATGCATCTTATTATCAGTGTCAGATCGACTCTCAACGTAGGTTCTTGCGCAAGTTGGCTTTTAAGGCGCACATTAATATTTATAATGATACTAATTATTCAATTAATGATAAAACAGTAATGCGAGACTTTAATATGGTTGAGTTGAGTCAGCGACGACAACGTGCTGATGTTCAGTTTATTTTTAAGCTTCTTAATGGCTCTGTCTGCGCTCCGCAGTTACTTCATGAGATTAATTTCAATACTGTTCATATAACTATTAATAGTACTATGTTCAGGGTTCCGTTCCACAATACTAAGTATGGCTTTTATAGCCCAATAACTCGCATGGTTCGCCGTCTCAACACCGTTGGGTTGGACCTATTAACATTTAGAAAGCGGTTGGATCGTCTACTTCCTATCAATTAGGTTGTGTTTTGTATCAATTTATGTGCTGTATCTATTTCTGCATTTGTTACTATACTGATTTGGTTACTATAATGATTTTATATTTTGGCTGCTATTGTTTTCACTAATTTTATGATTGCTTTTATAATTGTATTAACTGTATTGTTATTGTAAAATGGATTTTCCGTTGAAATAAATAAATAAATAAATAAATGAATATTTTGAAAGCGAAAAGAGATATCCAGATGCGGTTTTCGACATTTTAAATGCAATTTATTTGTAAACATCATCCTGCTGTGTACAGAGTGGCTGAATTTGGAATCTATGAATGGGGATCTCGAAAAGAGTGTCGGCCAAATCAGACCAAAATTGCGCATTTAGGTGCATAACAATATGATGCCGTTTAGAAACTTTTAATATTCCGAGCATTTCCAGAGATATCCGGAAAAAACCCGAAATTGGGGTGAGCTCACACTCAACGTGTTAGTTCGGCAGAAAATTTTACATAAGATGTTTGAGCAAACACTGTATTTTTATTGACGGTAATAACGCCTTTTTCATATTTGTATGTTTTACTGAAATTCAGTTGTTTAACTTGTAAGTATTGTAAGTCGGTGTTAATAAAAAATTGTCAGCTGTGTACATTAAGTTGCAAATTTTTACGCATTTAAATATGTCTTACCTGTTAAGATTAATTTGATGCTAATCGAATCACTAATTTACGAGACTATTGTAATGTCGTATACTACAAATATTTAAGTGGTGAGCTCCAAAACAAAATTCAATTATTTCAGAATGCGTGTGTTCGATTTGTATTCTGTGTAAATAAATTTGTTCATATTTCTCCCGTATATGTTCTAAACAATCTTCTAAAATATGAATATCGAGCGAAGCTTCATTTTGGTGTAGGTATTTCTTTATAAGGTGTTCATATCCAGTTACCCAGGTTACCTGTGATAATATATGATAGCAAGACAAAACCTACACAATAATTTAAATCTTGGAAACGTGGTTAGATATAAAATACCGCAACATCGTACATCTAAATTTAGGGACTCTTTTGCCTTTTTGGCCATAGAGTTGCTCAACTCGATAGATATACAACATTATGATATTTAATTCATTGGCGGCTTTTAAACGGAAATGCAGGTCTTGTCTTCTCCAAAGAATGTAATAATGTTGTTATATTTTCTTTATGTTAACTCAGATACTTGCTTTTATTTAGTAGACATATTGTTTGGTGAGTTAACATGGAAGAACGCCTTCCGAATGTTACCTTTTATCTAATAGGAAGTAATGTGATTGTATATTCATCTATTATTGTATAATACACGTTTTTTTCTATTCTATTCTATTATATAATATTTAAACATCTGTCTTCTATTTGCAATTTAAATTATTTTCCTATGTTTATAAGGGAAGAAAAAAGCTGGCGTCATTCCCTTACTCTCCCCTACGCAATAAAGAGACAGAACAGAATAATTCTACAAAATACCTGAATAATCTCGACTCAGGGTAATAAGTGATTGAGGTTCGTATCTTACTTTGTTACTATTAACGTTTGGAATCCATTACTTATACTTACTATTGTGCTTTCCGAATTAATTCCAGATCCAGAACATTTTCCTAAAAGTTTATCGTGACACTTTTTATGAACTGCCGTCTGACAACCTAAAAATATAATTAAAGTAATATCTACAAAAAAAAACTACAGAATATTCAAGAATGTGCCTATTGAAAATTATTAACATTTTAAACGGCCGATTAAAATAGCAAAAAATAGATTGTTTATTCTGGAAATTAAATGTGACATAAGTTTTTTCCCAAGAACTTCTACAATAACTTAACTGGAAACATTTATAACAATAATTGCCTGTATAATAATATAAATCAAAATAACTTTAATTAACTTGATCGTAAATGGCATGTATCATGTCATGTATCTGCCTTACTTTGTTTCAAAGTATAAATATTGTAGTGAATTTTAGTAATTACTATACCAGGCTCAGTTTAACATTAAGGAATTATTAGGATAAAATTGAAATATTAGAAAGAAGTGGAATATATGAAATTGGATGTATTTATTGTAAGCAAAAATATGTTGGGCAAACTAGAAGATCTATACAAACGTGATCCAAAGAACACACATTTAAAGAATGGTAGAACAGAAAAATCAAGTGTTGCCGAGCATGCTTTTGATAATAATCATAGAATAACAATTAAAAATTTAAAATTAGTTCATAATAAAACTGATAGGAGATTATTAGATGCATATGAAAGTATGGAAATTATTAAATGTAAGAATAGTTTAAATAGAGATAGAGGGGCTATTCCGTATAGTCCATTGTATTGGTTGATCAAGCGTGACTAGCGGGATTCCAGGATTGGTTCTTTTTAGTTCCGCTTGATTATGCAAACAGTAGTATAAAAGAGAGTTGTACATTTTCATTTTAGTTTTAATCATCTCCCGATGATGCTAACATGGTTAGCGAAACGCGCGTCGAGTGCAAAATTTCTATTTCGGTATTGTGGATGAAACTCTGTTTTTAGTATTATTATTTTGCATAACAGCAGCTGTATTCGTTTAATGTTCTAGTTATGAAAATGAACTCATGCAGGTTATAGGCAACACGCTGCTGTGTCAAATTATTGATCATTTTGATCCACTTGTAGGTATTATAAGTATACAAAAATTGCACTGTTGAAATCGTAAATGGCACACCAACTGGAAATCAAAATCATGCAATTTTTGGGATGGTTAATTTAGTTTTAAAGATTCCAGGTATATTCCACGAAATCCACTGAACTCGGATATCTGTTCCATTTGACCGGATATCAGGTTTGGCCGGATTACAAATTATTTCGCAGGATTTCCGGCGTTTCTTAAGTCTCAAGAACAAGTTTATTTATTTTGTTATTTCTGTTCGGTGAAGTCAATATATTTTTTAAACTACTATTTCCTACTCCTATACTTTAATTTATTTGTTAGATATTTACTATAACCGTGCTTAAATTAAATTCATGAAGTACGGATGTTTCATTAAGATATAAGTTTGTAACCAATAACAAAGACAACATCACACATTTCCATGATCATGGCAGTTCATTCATAATTAGCTACTATATATTTAGTCATTTTTACTTTACTATATAATATCTAACTAAAATGAAAAAACCGTTAAAAACAACTAAACAAAATAAGCTTTTATAAAATATAAACAAGTAAATATAAGAGAAAACGTGAAGAAATATTAACTGTATTATTTAAAGGTAATTAGTGGAATGTTGTGACGTATTTGTATGTGATCAGAGTGCTGTTCTATTTTGTATTATAGTATCAGTTATTATCCAGCCAGATACCAGGTACTAGTAGACCACATAGTCGGGTTTTCCGGTTAGTAAAAAGTACTATCCGCGATATCACTAGTTCTAAACATTAAACGTAAAAATCATAACGAATTAAAAGTATATTTTATGTATTTCACTTTTTTTAAATTAAAAAAAAAAACAGGTAAATGCTACATTAATTGGTATTTTCATGTTTTCTCTAAAAAGTCGTCATTGCTCGAAGTCGTGCTTTTTCGCAAGAATATGAAAATAAACTCGTGCAGTAAAATGCAGAATGCAGCAGGCTTGCATGCAAAATTATCCGCAATTTTGATGCACTTATGTTATTACTGCCGAGAATCGTTCAAATTGAAAACTACATTTAGAAATTTTCAAGCTTAGTTAGGTAGCTACCGATGAAAATTGTTCGAAAATGAGACCGTGTGAAATATATATTGCTCGACTGATTTTACTTGGAATAATTTTTGCGAAAAGGAATATTTATTATAATGTATAGAGTATAGACTCAGTTTTTATCGAACATTAAAAATTTTTAGAACAACTTGATTCCAATTTGTGGAATTGCATACCTGTATATATACTCTTTAAAGTTTATTGATTTTAATCCGAAACAGAACTGAAATTGACACTGAATTATTTTCCATTAATATGTTTTTGGCTGCATCAGATGTTCAGTCTTGATAACATATTTTTGTTGTATAATTAAGAATCATTTGTGGTATTATATATGCGATATTTATATCTCATTATTTTTTTGAGCTACTTAGGATTTGAGTTCATTTATCTCGAAATGTGCTTTGTTTTAAGTATTGTTTCGGCTTTTTTCTGATGCTCTACAAAATCAGTGTCATCACCTCAGGTGTCTGTTTGCTACATTTCTGTCGTATACACTCAAACCCATACTAATTCAAACTTCCTAAGACTATGTAGTATCTACTTACTTTGGCACTGATATCCTTGTTTGCCAAATCCCCACAGAAAGTCCTTACAGAAAGCGCAAAACGTTGGCTGCCGGAAAAACTTAGCTACAAATTTGTGTCCTTTAACAGAGTGAACTCTACAACATAAAAGTAAAATATGTATTAATTATTGAGCAAATGATTATTTTTTTAGGTATTTATTTTCTGTTCATTTTTAATCATATAGATACATGGAAAACCGAATGAAGGTTGGCAAAAATTATTCAACACGCTAACTAATTACCACTATAAATATAAATATTCACGATTTATTAAGCGACTATATTTTAGGTGTAATATAATTTTCTCTTTCTAGGAAACCAATAATTATTTAGTGTATTCTTCAGAGTCTTTTCAACTGTAAAGTATCTCATATTAACGTGGTGGTACATGGTCAATACGCGTCGAGCTACCTTTGGGACATACAATTTTATCCCGTCTAAAGTTCTCTTGTATAATTTATTATTTTTGTACTCAAAATCCTACTGAATCTGTCGTTCCTCATGATCTTGTGATTTTCGTGAAAGAACCTCCATTAAGATTCTACAACGTTCATCTTTTAACTATGCTGCTAGGACCCAGACTTCGTTGGTTATATCTACTCGAAAAATAACAACTTCTTGTGTATCTCAGGGATCGTCAACAGGATTCCGACTCAATGCGTCCACATGCGCCATTTTAGTTCCAGGCCTATACTCAACTGTAAAACTAAACTCCTGTGTTACGAGCTTCATACTCTCGCACAAGGATTTCTTCGCACCCTGAGTCAACGAGCCCATAAGTTTCATGACCATTTATAGAACAAGTGACGTAGTAACCACTATTTACCGCTGGTGAATGGTTATCGCAAAGTAGAGTTTTCCGGGGTTTATGTTTAAAACAATTTTCAGAAGTGTGGTTCAGTTTCTTACAGGTACCGCACTCTATTCGAGGTTTTGTGCATTCCGTTTGAAATTGACCAAAATGTTTACAATTGTAGCACCAATAAACACCTTAAAAAAACATTTTGAGGATTTATTGGAGAAAGATTTTCAATCTTTTTATAAGAAATTAAAAATAGGTAAGAAAGTTGAAAAGCGCACCGACCATGACGTTCATAGATATTTAAGTGATGAAGAATCTGAGTAAAAAGATCATGACATTTTAAGAGGAAGAATTTTTTAAAGAAGTTGATTTTTTAGAAAGGGTCAAACTGTAACTCAGTTACAACAATTCACAACTTACCAATCTGAATGATGGTGCACGACCAATAAGTCCCTTAAAAACAAAATGTTTTAGATATTGTGGATTTATTGGAGAAAGATGTTAATTTTTTATATAAGTATTTAAAAATAGGTAAGTGTTGGGGAAACACCCCAACACGTGTCGAAACTATCGTTTTTCACCGTATAGTTTGGTGATAACACCCTGTATGTACGTAGAATGAATGAACCATAATTAAACACAAAATAGATTTATTTCACCCCGGGTACAACCCAATTTGTACATTTAAATCAGCAAATGTCACGTTCTTTAATGCCCCTTAGTCCAACCCTAGACGGACGATCCCTTAATTCGAACCTGTACAGCAGTGCTGTCAATATAAGAGATTACAATAGAGCCAACTTTCACTAGTAAAGGAAAACGTTTGTCATCGTTTTCAAGTTAATGTATTTGTCTCCGTCAATCTTGTGAACAATGAGTCTGCCAAATAAAGAAAGAAAACAGCTTCTACCCTTGTAATCTCAAATGAATTCGATATGTGTTACCGCCCACTTTTATTATGTCGTTTTGCCGCTAGGCGACTAGCTGAAGGAAAGAAATTAATCAAGTCAGTGCACTGCAAACACTCCACGTTGCTGGGTCGGTCGTGCTACCGAGCTCTAGCAAGTGCCTCTTCGCACCAAAAGGTCAAATTCCTTTTTGGGCAATTTCTCTTGTATGCACAAATATTAGAGAATATTTCGTGCACCTCAGTTATCTTTGTCCAAGGTTGGACAAAGACCTCCTTTTGAGCTTGTTTAAAGCAATTCTTCGAAGTCAGAAACGATAGCGTCCCCATTCCCGTTGGAAATTGGAATATAAAATGGCGGAAGGCAGACTGACATTCCTGGTCGAATTCCTGTAAAGCAAGGCAGGTAAAGCAGTCAAAGTGAAAAGGTATGCTGTGTGAAAGTTGCTAAGTTTGAGAACGCAGTATTAAAATAAGAAAGATAAAAACTAATTTTTAAATCAAACAATCAAGACTCTTCAGTGGACATTTCTAATTTTAAGAAACCTTTTGTAATTTTAGTTTTATACGTGAACGAATGATGAGTGATTGAAACTTTTAGTCTAATAATTGTACATATATATTTTCTATTTAACATAAAAAACACTGTTTATTTATCTCCATTATATTTAAATGCAATTTACACCTGCATTATTAAATTATATCAATACCGAATACATGTTTCAATTTCTCTCACCACCCTATGTTATACTGTCCATTAAAAGTGGTTAATTAAAATACCACACCCTTCTTTATGGTTTTAAGCAATAATAAAAAATTTGCGTATCCCGACCAGTAAGAAATTTGAAAAAGGCACCGATTATGAAATACAAAGATATTTAAATGATGACGAATCTGAATTAAAAAAATCTTTACATTGCAAGAAGAAGAACTGTTAGCTTTTTAGAAAAGGTCAAACTATAGCTCAATTATAACAATTTCATAACTTGCCATGAATGGTGGTACGCTACCAATAAATCCTTTAAAAAACAAAATTCCTTTGAAGTTGTGGATTTATTGGAGAAAGAGGTTCAATTTTTTTATAAGGATTTGAAAATAGGTAATAAAGTTGAAAGAGGCACCGGCCATGACATACATGAATATTTAACTCACGAAGAATCTGAATAAAGAAAGTCACCTGTCTTTTAAAAGGTACCAGTGCCGATTTCAATAGAATATGTTGATTTCTATTTTTCGTTTGTATTTTCATTACATTTTTATAAAGCTATTTATTATTATTATTATTATTATTATTATTATTATTATTATTATTATTACTATTATTATTATTTAGAAAGTTATAAACAATAAATATATCTTGTTTTAAAGTTTTTTTTCTTAAAAAAATATTGAATATGTTAACTTCAATGAACAAAAGTAATAATATTTACCTAATATTGCAACATTGTAAAGAGGTTGTGTTTACTATGTGGTGAAAATTTTTGATTTTCTTGTAAAAAAGTGCTTAAAGAATTGTGAAAGTATTGTGAACAGACGCATTAGTGTTTACGTTCTACCAGTACATAAAGGTAACTCATTATATTCAGGTTTTAGAATCACAACCAAGGATAACAAAATCAAAACAAGGGTCTGCATCAAATATATTTGGTCTGCATCGATATAACACAAGAATAAATAACTGATTTATTTATTCTTGTGGATATAACATCTGCTGTCAAGGAGCGACGTTGCCGGCTCGAAACGGATAATATTCCTGAAAAGGAATACTGATCGAAAGTGATGGCGGACGATTGTGATATATGTAAAAACTTAGTTAGGGAAAATGAACAAGCTCTTTGCTGTGATATATGTGAAAAATGGAATCACAGAACATGCCTTAACATGGCGAAAACCACGTATTTGCGTTATGAAAAAAATGCAGATGCTGAATGGAAATGTGAAAAATGTAAAAACAAAAAGCAAAATAAGAAAGATGAATATACAATAGGCGATATTATGGCAAAATTAAACGAGATGGATAACAAATACAACAAGTTATTCCAAAAATATGAAGAACAAATAAAAATAAATAAAGAGCTTAGGATGAGATTCAGGATATTAGAAAGCAGCTAAATTTTAACGAACAACAAGGGTTAAATAATAATGTGATAATTCA
>JAEQML010065314.1:0-21114 GCA_016904865.1 Pissodes strobi | reverse complement strand
TTATCACAAACATAGAAAGCAAACATTTAAAAGAAATAAAGAAGACCTAAGAAATTGAATATTAAAAAAAATTAAACATATTAATATAAATTTGGCAGAATAGTAATAGCTAAACATATTTTTACTTTAGATAAAACTAAACTGCTGTTTGCTTGAAACGCATATAAAATTTTGTTTAATCTAGTTTTTAAATAAAGTGACAAGATAAACAATTTAAAATAATAAAACCTTGAAAATTAGTAATAATTGTCAATTTTTAAAATTTTTGTATTAGCTTGAATTATTTTGCACAAACATAGAAAACAAACATTAAAAAAAATAAAGAAGACCTAAAAAGTTGAATAATCAAAAAAAAATTAAACATATTTAAATAAATTAAGGAGAATATTAATAGATAAACATATTTTTACTTTAGATAAAACCAAACTGCTGTTTGCTTGAAACGCATATGAAATTTTGTTTAATCTAGTTTTTAAGTAAAATAACAAAATATGAACAATTTAAAATAGTTAATAAAACATAAAAAATAAATAATAATTGTGATATTTCAATGTGTGTGTTAATCTGAATAATTTATCACAAACATAGAAAGCAAACATTTTAAAAAAAATAAAGAAGACCTAAGAAATTGAATATTAAAAAAAATTAAACATTTTAAAATTAGGCAGAATAGTAATAGATAAACATATTTTTACTTTAAATAAAACCAAACTGCTGTTTGCTTGAAACGCATATGACATTTTGTTTAATCTAGTTTTTAAATAAAGTAACAAAACATAAACAATTTGAAATACTTGTTAAAACATAAAAAATAAATAATAATTGTGATTTTTTCAATGTTTGTGTTAATTTGAATAATTTTTTACAAACATAAAAAACAAAAGAAGAAGACCTAAGAAATTGAATATTAAAAAAAATAAATTAAGCAGAACAGTAATAGATAAACATATTTTTACGTTAAATAAAAATCAAACTGCTGTTATTTTGAAACGCATATGAAATTTTATTTAATCTAGTTTTTAAATAAAGTAACAAAACATAAACAATTTAAAATAATAATACATAGAAAATTAGTAATAATTGTCAATTTTTCAATTTTTGTATTAGCTTGAATTATTTTGCAAACATAGAAAACAAACATTAAAAAACTAAAGAAGACCTAAAGGGTTGAATAATTTTAAAAAACTTAAACATACATATTGAAATAAATTAAGCAAAATATTAATAGATAAACATATTTTTACGTTAGATAAAACCAAGCTCCTGTTCGCTTGAAACGCATATGAAATTTAGTTTAATCTAGTTTTTAAATAAAGTAACAAAACAGAAACAATTTAAAATAATAAAACATAAGAAATAAGTAATAATTGTGAATTGTCCGATTTTTGTGTTAGTTTAAATTATTTTGCACAAACGTAGAAAACAAACATCTAAAAAAAGAACCTTATAAATAAAAATAAAAATAAATTAAGCAGAATATTAATAGATAAACATATTTCTACGTTAGATAAAAACCAAACTGCTATTCAATTGGAACGCGTATATATTTTTTTTGAATCTATCTCTTTAAAAAAGTAAAAAAACATAAACATTTAAAATAATCAAACATAGAAAAGAAACAAAAATTGTAATATTAATATTTTTCGATTTTCATGTTAAGCAAAACATTAATAAGAAATATTTTTACGTTAAATGAAACCAAAACTGCTGTTCACTTGAGACGCATACGAAAAAGGATTAGTCTACTTTTCTAAATAAAATACAAAATAATTTAAAATAATAAAACATAGAAAATAAGTAATAATTGTGAATCGATTTTTGTGTTCGTTTGAATTATTTTGCACAAATACAGAAAACAAATATTTTTAAAAGAAAAAATAAAGAAAACAAAGCAATCTCCTAAGAAATTGGACAATTTTAGAAAAATGTAATAATAAACATATTTTTACGTTAAATAAAAACCGAGCTACCACTGTTCACTTGAAAGGCATATATTTTATTAAGTCTATTTTTTAAAATAAAAAAACAAAATACAAACCATTAAAAATAATAAAATCTGAAAAACAAACAATAATTATATTTTCGATTTTTACGTTAGTTTGAAATATTTTGCACAAACAAAGAAAAAAATAATTTAAGAAAACCTCTCTAAAAAATTGAACTATTTTAAATCAATTTAAACAGTAAAAAATAAGCAAAATAATAATAGGATATACATATTTTTAAATTAAGTGAATCTAAACTGCTGTTCGCTTGAAACCCGACTACTAACTTACCCCCACCTAATGTATTATCAAGTTTCAACACCTCTCGCGATTTATAAATATGAACCCCTTTAGCATTATATACAAGGTGGCCCAATTGTAACAACATGTGAATGCAGTTTTTAAAGTTCTTTCTATACCTAGAAAACTGTTCAATGTCTCATTTATTTTACAGACATGGACGTATTCAAAGACCAAAGCGAAAGAACGTTATCGGTCGTCGAAGGGAGCGCGGCCGTTTTAAATTTACCGGAAATCGACTCGGTTCCTCTGCCTGACGTCACGTGGCAAACGGACGAGGGAGTACTGCCGTACGCTCAAAAGTACGCAAAATCGAAAACGAATCAGCTTATTATCCTATCGCCAGATATATCCGATCAGAAACCTTACAGGTAAGTTATTTAAATACACTCCTGGACAAAATTAACGCAACAGTATGATATTATCCAAAAAATTAATTTATCTTTTTCTTATGCCACTTTTGAAGCTTATCGAAAATTTGAATAGTAATCAAAACAATTCATTTAGATTTACAGTTTTAAAAAAATTTGTAGAAGATAAACAATTTTGGTGCAATTCTTGCTATACCTAGATTTTGTTTCAAATTAAGCTTATAATTTGTTACTTTTTTGAAAGTAATACGTTTTTTATGGTATAGTGTTTTATTTGTGACTCCCAAAAACTGGAAACATAAATCGAACAAGGAATTTAACTGAACACGAGGTAGTGCGAGCATCAGTTTTATTGGACGAGGGATATTGTCAGAGTTATATGTTGCCAATTTGTTAGGCAAACATCGTTCCACAATAAGTTGTATGGTAAGAGTTTGGCCGAAGTAGAAAATTATTCTAGGAGGCCAGGGCAAGGGCGAAAACGATGCATAATGACCGAGATGAACGTTTTCTTAGACAATATGCTTTAAGACACAAGACTGCCACTATAGTCGACGTAAATTAGATTTTTCAAGAGAAATAATTTATAAAAATTTAAAAATTTGGATACGAACTCCTTAGAGACAAGTGAATATAGATCAAAAGAGTTCCCACCTCACAGGAGGGTGCTTCATCCCCTTGAGCTTAAGAAACCACCCTCTAATGTTACCTCCTGTTAGTTTTTTAAATTTATCTCGAAAACTGTTACCCTAACGATAAAGATGGATAGAACTTAAATTATTCGCTATAAAATTGTACATCGTTTATATCCTATACAATTTTTCCCTATGTCGAGCCGTAACTTCACAAATATGAGTTAAGTACTGAAGTCGCGCAAAAACAGATAAAACGATATTTTATATTCTCGCCCGTTTCCACACCACCGCTGAGGTAGAGCCCCCGGCACGTTTTTTTAAAGTGGTTTCCCCATGAGGCCTAATCCATCAAAAACTAACCGCTGTTTATTCCATGATTGGAATATCTTCAGGTAATTTTTCCTCTACCACTGAATTAAGACATCCTTGTCCATGATAATTGGAGCAGATCGTTGAACACTTTAATCCAACCTTAGCACAACCGCATCGTTTTCCGCAACCCTTTTTACAACTGCAAGATATTAAGCTAAGAATAGAAGTAGGAGCTGTTATCTCAGTTGTAGGAATTGGCACCAAAATTTGCCTGATTGTTTTCCGACCCCATTCATTAGGCTTCAAAATTTCTCGACGCCAGGAATGAATTTGTTGGAAAACGCGTTTTTTAAATAATAGCACTGCATGATTAGATTGACAAATAAATTTAACAGTACGAGGTGTCTTGTATAAACCTATTGTGATTTTTTCTCCAGCTCGTACAATGTCAGGCTTCATCGATGATGGATTATTACATATATTCAAAGCATCGTCTAAGTCCCTTCTAGTATTTATCAAGTTTACAGTTTGTACTTTTCCTTTGCCAAAAAATGTCGACGTCGTATCACATCCACTGAATGCCTGAGCAAATAATATATTATTTTTACAGTTATGAAGGACTTCCGAGTTCTGAATATCGAGTGAACTATATGCCCTTTCCTTGATGCTTCCTTGAACATCTCTTAGACATCGGATATCTTTATCAAAAGGACAAAGAGCAATTATGAGTATGAGAAGGTCAACATACTGTCCCACGACGGCTACTGTGGGACTATTATAAGCTTCCTTAATAGCAGTTTGGATAATTAGAGTACCTGCATCATATGTTAGCAAATGTGCTCTTATAGCTCGAGCATATGCATGTCCAGAAACCATGTGAGGTACTGATGCTGCTCCGTAAACTATAGACCACAAATCGGACAGTCCGCTGTTGTTCATAACATAACCGATGGTGCCTAAATATGACATTAATAAATGAAAACCGCCCAATCTAACAATAACGTTTGACAATTCTCCAGAATTCACAGATGCAACAATGTCCCTATCTTTAATATAAAGTGGCTGATCGAACGTCACAACACAAGAAGTTTGATCCAACTTTTTGATCTCCTCTGCGGCATATTTTAAAACACTGAATATTGTGTTATAATTTGAAGGTGGTTCATTAAGAAAGGGAAATGCAATGATTTTAGATTTAGTATAAGGTAAGTACCTGCAAGAATTTACCAAATATCCAAGCCAAATTATGACTTGAAGGACCCAAAACTTGTTTAAATATATCATCAAAGTACACCTTCTGTAGGGGAATATCTTGAATACCCATCCTCTGTCGCTCAAAATGTTGGATTTGTACTTGTCTACTATTAGCAATCTCAGTCGCAGATGGGGTTGATAATTTGACAATCTTACTCTCACTTACCGCATTATGTGGTGTAATACATTGTATTCCACCCATCGCATGGAACGTTCCCTTCCCAGTCATAGTGTTGATGTTTACATCAGCATTATCAAATATAAATTGTGAAAAGGAATGTTTGTCAATATCGGGGTTCCAGGAGATTACAACAGAATTTTCAAACTGTGACACGTCACTATGACTAGAACAGAAACCCAAATTGGACACAGCATGAACAATATTTCTGGAATCAACTTTTCGAAACAAGTACACTGCCAGACCAAGCAGTATTGGAGACACAAAGGAGCGAGATCTTGTTGCCATTATAATTGAATGCGCAATTGCGGTACATTTTCTATAAATACCTTCACTTTTGGTTTTCTTATTTTTGACAATAATTATGCTTAAAAGAGTTCTTAGTGTTTCTGGAACCAGTTCATCTGCCCCTTCTGTCAAGTTTGTTAAGTCGGGATATTCAGTTGTATCATATGCGATGCTCCGAATATCTTCACGAATTATGGTCGCTGCAGCTTTAACAATTCGTAGACCTTCTTCCTTCTCATTTTTCGCTTTTTTCTATATACCAACTATTGATGAGCATTATACCCGAACCACGAAAACACACAACTGTTGACCTATTTCGCATGGCGGCAAACACAACACCATGGCAGAGAATCGAACAACGCGATTAAGATTTTGTACCTATTTAGCCAATGATAACCATGTAATTTTATGGAATTTGTCTTCACTTTTCTAGCATTAACCAACTTCAAACATCATTTCTGAGATTAGGGGTCTATGTAGGTAAAAAAAAGTACAGAAATAAATGATGCAGAATTTTATAAAGAGTTATTTAAGCTGTATTAATTTTTCTCGTCAGGGTAACAGTTTTCGAAAAAATTAAAAAAAACTAGCAGGAGGTACTATTAGGGGGTGGTTTTTGAAGCAAAAGAGGATGAAGCACCCTCCGGAGGGGTAGGAACTCTTTTGACCTATAATTGGATGTCTATTAAGACTCTGTACCCAAATTTTCAAAACTTTATAAATGATTTCTCTTAGATGGCATTGTTATTGCTAATTTACGTCGACTACTAGTTCTATGATGAGAAACGAACTCGAAGCTACCCGCAATGTCGCATTTTTTTCTAGAACAGTTAGAAGAAGTTTAAATGAAGCTGAATGGAACAGTAGGACCCCAGCCACTGCGCCCTTGCTTACTAGAGAGAGCAGAGTTGCCAGGTTACATTTTGCTCAAAATCATCAAAACTGGTCTGTGCATGGATGATTGGAAACAAGTTTTTTTTTTACAGATGAAACTAGGGTTAGCCTAAAACATCCATGGTCGTGAGCGAGTATGGCGAAGACCAGGAGAGAGAGGTTTGCTACTTGCAATATATTTCTGCAAGAATTTGGCGGTTGCTCTGTTATGTCCTGGGGTGGCATCTGCTTTGACGCTTGCCCAAAATTAGTGCCTGTCCGTACGAGATCTATGAATGCTAATTACTATCTTGAGAATATTGTAGTGGCCATTTTGTGGGACCCAATTTCTTGTTTATGCAAGACAACGCTCGACCTCACGTGGCTAGGGAGGTACTCGATTACCTTAATCAAGTTGGTATACCAATTATGCAATGGCCACCAAAAAGCCGGGATCTGAATCCATCGAACATGTATGGGATTACCTCAAAAGAAATGTGAAACGTCATATACCTGCACCTAGAAATTTGAGGGAACTTGAAAATGCAGTTATCACAGAATGGGAACACATTACTCAAGATTTTATTCAAATCTTATACAAACATATATTGCAGCTAATTCTCGTTTAAAGTATCCAAAAATGTCTTTTCTAACTTTTAATGCAACCAATGCCCATAAAAAATTATTAAAATTAATTATTTATAGCGATTTATATGATTTAAATAACAGCGTTAATTTTGTCCAGGAGTGTAGTTAAGATTTAACATTTTTGATAAATAATTTCGTAATTTTTGTCCTAGATGGCTCTTTGACAAATCCCTAAGAAATTGAAATATTATGTTAATTGCATCATTGTATGTGCATTGTGATACTATTTGAAGCAGGAACATGTCATCTCTTGGCAGACCCCCCACTCCTGCTTCCTAGCTTCCTGTAATTGTTATAAGCTCCTCCTCCTCCTCCCACGTCATGCGCGCGGATCCAACATCACTGTTGATCTTCTCTGGATTTGCCTGTCGAGCACCTTTGGACCTATCATTTATAATTTTTTTATCCCCGTGATCTTTTCCATCTCAAGGTGTTGACTGTAGAATTCAATTCAGCAGGTCAAGCAGTAAGATATTAAATATTTTTCCCCTGGTAGCGCCATCCTCCAAATAATCTAACACTTTATTTTATTGACATTTTAACCTATTTTTGAAGTGCAATGTCCTTTATTCTATAATCTAGAACTGTCTTTAAGCCTTATCGAATTCCTCAATTAAGTATTCACGGAAAACTCATCGGCAAACAACATCTGGGGCATTAATATTTCAACTTCCGTAAATGGGCGTAACCTGGTTTATTTCTGTTTCAGTTAAATCGATAAAATATATGTCTCCGTTATTAAACCGACTATATGAATAGGAATGGTCCACCGACCGACCACCAGTGAACGTGTATATGATGTTTCTGAACCAAATTAACAATGATTAATGGCTTTCCAAACTCGTGCGTTAACAATACATTGCCTATACTATGCTGTTGTTAATATCGATGATAAAGTTACGAAATTGAGCACCAAGATTTATTCAAACTGTCCCATTTTTTTTTTTACTAGTGGCCAGTTGTAATTTTGTATTATATATTGATGATATCGCTGAAGGTAAAACATGCATTCCTGGTTTAGATACACGCATTTCTTCCCTTGTTGATCGATAAGACATTCGCTGTGGTGGTAGCACAGCATTGCTGCTCCATCTGAGATTCGCTATTTTCTTGTGAATAGTTTCCGCTTCTTGGTATTCTCCAAAAGACTTTTCATCTTCCATGAGGAACATGATATATTTGAAAGTCAAGTGCTAAAGTATTTAGAACTAAACCAAACATTAGGATTAGGTACTACTAATTTAGCTAACGTCTGCTATCATTGCAGGGCCCGCGCAATAAACACGCAGGAAGGCAAGGAAGAAAACAGCGCGTTCATAAGGCTGAACATCGAAGAATCTCCAGACAACAAAGAAATAGCTCCAGAAATCATAATCCCGCCGGAAGATTTGCAGATCGTCAAGGGTTCGTCCGAAGCCACTCTGGATTGCATCGCGAACGCGCGACCGCTTCACGAATTAGAAACCTTGTGGTTCAAAGATGGGATTCCTATCGAAAGTGCCGGAATCTCCTATTCGCTTAACGATATCTGGAACAGAAGTTTGGCTTTGGTGTCGATTAATATCACTCATAGCGGACTGTACGAGTGCAACGTCAACCTAAGATCGGGAGGGTTTCCGGCAGTCAAAGCCTCAGCCCAGGTATGTATCATTAAATATTCAGAAGTCAGAAGTTTGACAAGAGATAAACGGATAATAATAACTGAATAATAAACTAAACTAACCGATGACTAAGAGAAAGCCAACCGATGACGGCGCAGTAGGCGTGGCTTGGTTTGGTCGCTTTTCATCTGTAGGTGGATTCAATATGGCGTTGCGAATATCGGTAGTAGGGATAGGTGACGGGTTCTGCATCCTTGTTCGCGGCGGAGGATGCAGAACTCATCACCTATCCCCCTTCGATTTATTGATTCTGTTTTCTGTCATCTTTTATCTCATTACTAGGCTAAAGCAGCGTTGTGCAAATTATAAAGCAATTTTTGTGGCTAATAAAATGATTTCTAACCGACCAAGAATATTTCCATTTTCATATCCCCAGGAAATATGCCGGAAATGACAACGATACTTGCTATTAGAGTATTAGAATAATGTAAATCTACTTTACTCAGGAAATATAACTGCCTGCATTTCTCCCGTTTGTTTCATGTAAATTAATGTCCTAAAAGTCGCAATGTGAAAAGTAACTTTAAACTACCAAGTAAAATAATAGCTATAAACCATGCGATCTTTCTCTCGCTAATGACTCTAGCTATAGCATTGGGTATACATTTTGAAATTATGATTTATTAGCAAAATATTAGTTTCCCTCCGTCTTTCCCTAAGCTCAGAAGACATTTAATGTATATACCGCTTTTTGCATCCTGTAATAAAAACATGACGGTGCGTTGCACAGGTGCAAAGCAGAAGTAAATGCAATTAGAAACGTCCCATAAAAGTAAATAACAACCTAATACATCTAGTGCGCTGTTTTTATATTTTTACTAACATTTGTAAGCAATATAATCTTTGGAATTATTGCTGTAACAACAAGGTAATCACTATTATAATGTTCAATACAGCCGTACTCAATGAAAGCGTATTCAATTCTTGCAGAAACTGAGGGAAATATAAAGTATAAATCATTTTTAATATTGTTTTGTTTCAAATGCCCTCTATTTTGTTGTCACGTACGATGTCATAGAAATTTCGTAACAGAAGCTAAAAGGGTATTTACATATCTCTATTTTTTTATGTATTTCTGCTTGACTTGTAGGACGTCAACCCAAATTTCCTACCGAGAGTGCTCATTAACCGGTGAGAATACAGCATACTGAAAGTAATTCCGGGCGTCTTTAGTTGAAGGATATATTACGTAGATTAAATTACTGATATTTTCGTGGTGGTACTTTGGACACCTGCATTTTATGAAAAATACAAAATTTCTATCGAAATTGACGTATCAGCGGACCCTGCATTTTTAAAGTTAATTTGCTTTAAATACTTGCTATTTTGATGTCACGTAGTGACGTCATAGAAAAATCGTAACAGGAGAATTATATCTAAAAGGATGTTCACATAATCTTTATTTTGTATGTATTTCTTCTTGACTTGTAAGACGTGAACCCAAATTTTCTACCGAGAGTGCCCATTAACCGGTGAGAATACAGCATACTGAAAGTAATTCCGGGTGTCTTTTGTTGAAGGATATATTACGTAGATTAAATTACTGATATTTTCGTGGTGGTACTTTGGACACCTGCATTTTATGAAAAATGCAAAATTTCTATCGAAATTGGCGTATCAGCGGACCCTGCATTTTTAAAGTGAATTTGCTTTAAATACTTGCTATTTTGTTGTCACGTAATGACGTCATAGAAAAATCATAACAAGAGAATTCAATCTAAAGGGGTGTTCACATATCTATATTTTGTATGTATTGCTACTTGAGTTGTAGGGCGTCAACCCAAATTTCGTACAGAGAGTGATCATTATAACCGAGCATATTGAAGATTAAAAGTAAATATTAGCATATTTTGTATACTTATAATAACAATAAACTTGACTTAATTTTTGATAAAATTTGTCACACCTCGGACTATTAATATAGGCCAGATTGCATTTTATGCATACATAAGAAGACTCCAATCCTCTATTTATAACTATCTGTTGTTGCAGGTTGTTGTTCTGGAAAAGCCAAGATTTCTTAGCAACGCTAAGTCGGAAACTTTAGGCGACTATGGATCCCAACTAAGTCTTCCGTGTGACGTCATCGGCATTCCGAAGCCCAATGTTACGTGGTACCGGAACTCGGAAGAACTAGATTTGAGTGATAAAAGGTAAAACTCGGTTTACGCTCTCATCGCTTATTTGAGAGATTGAGAGTGGTTCTTTAAAATTAATTCAATAAAAGTAGCTTGTTGGTACTTTACGAGTCACTTGCCTTCTCGGTGAAGTAGCGAATTTTTGTCTGAAGAACCCATTATTGATGGTAGGTACCAAAGGACAATCCAATACAAAAAGAATTATTTGGTACCTAGTACAATGACGTGGTGGTAATATTTTCCGTTGGATGTGGCGGTACTACAACGTAACCTAACGTAGTCAATTATAGGCCAGTTTGAAAATTTCAATTTCAAAAGAAAAATAATTATATTTATTTGTATTGTTCTAGGTATGTTGTCGAAGAAGATAACTCGCTTCTAATTAAAAAGCTGCTCATCACTGACAACTCCATGTATCAGTGCTTCGCCAGGAACAAGGCTGGCGAAAGCTCTCTGGCAACTTGGATTCGAGTTAAAAGTAAGTCGAAAGTACTGTGATTTATGCATTTTAATAATAGTTATCAACGAGGACTATAAAAATTATCTGCCTGATGTTTTTTGGCCATTTTGTCAACGCTTTCACTAGTTCCCCATATTTTCAAAAAAATGGTTCTGATTAATCATAAGACGCAACAGTAATCGAACATTTTTGTTTTCACTTCGAATCTTCAAAAGAAATAGGGGATTTGTGGAGTCAGCAGTTTCAGTCTTATCATCAAAGTAGACCGTCCTCAGTGCTACTTGTCAGGTTATTGCACAAGCGCCGGGACTCTCACAGATTGAACATCTCCTCATATCCGCACAAACTGAAAACTGACAACCAGAAAGCCCTAAGGCGATGTCATATGATTATAACTGAACTAAACTAGATAATATGCTTATACCCTCCAGGGGATGAAAAACTTCACATTTAAAATACATACACGATTGATCGTCGCGTTTCTAACCTAAACCAAAGGATATTCTAATCGTAGTAGAATAGTCTTTGCCTAAACTGAAAACTAACCTATATTTATAAGCTGTAATAGACTCAACCCAGTGCTGTGCAATGGAAATAGTTTGATATATTTTTATTAATACCAGAATTAAAAAGAAATTATTATTTATTTATTTTAAAATTGTTTATGAAGCAACTACACACACGCCACTGGCGGAAATACAGGGTGTTTCCTAACCTCGGCAAAAAAATTAAACTGGTGAATCCTCTCGTAATTTTAAGACGAAAATGTGGTATAAAGTTTTTTCGAATGTCGCTTCGATTTCAAAATACAGGGTGTTGAAAAAAATTTTTTTTTCGTGTTTTCATTTTATTAATAAATAATGAGAAGCGACATTCTAATAATATTTGCACACCTTAATAAGTGGTTTGAGCACTTTATTTTGTGTTCATGTTAAACTTCTCAATTAGATCATTGGCGGAGATCCTGGTAACGACTACTAGAATTTCGCAAAAAGCAATAAAACGGGCCTGTTAAACACTCAAATTTCTCATGTTCCTTGATAAAAAAGTTAATTTTAAGCAAATTAAGTTTCTTGCATTTTTCTCGTATCTCTTACAGTTTTCGAGTAAAAAATTATTTTCTTGTTCACGTCACAAGAATCTCATCATTTTGGTGCTTAAATAAACGAGTAGGCTTTGCGTGAACACAAAATAAAGTGCTCAAACTCTTTATTAAGGACTGCAAATATTATTCCAATGTCGCTTCTCATTATTTATTAATAAACAGAAAACACGAAAAGAAATTTTTTTTCAACACCCTGTATTTTGAAAAAAAAATGCGAAAAAATTTTATACCACATTTTCGTCTTAAAATCAGTTTAATTTTTTTACCGAGGTTAGAAAACACCCTGTATAATAAAAGTATTTATTCATAAAAATAGAAAGCAATTTTATTATCAAAATAGTGCCTCAGAATCGAGTAGGAGAAACATCGTCTTAGCTATAAAATTCTATTTGCCCTGGTCTGATCTAAATGGGCCCTTAATATTTTGTTGACGAATGACAGATCTTTCCCAGTAAATGACAGCGAAAATTAAAAAACTAAGGATAAAATATCCAAACAATTAATTTAGACGTTTTGTATAATGCCAAGTTAAGCCTTGCCTAAGATTTAAATTGTGCAACCGCTCAATGACGTCTCACAATTCTGAATCAGCAGCAGTGCAGCTTGTTTTAAAGCAGCACTGTTGATATATATATTGTAAAAGTCGACTACTTGTTGACGTTCACCGGTGCCTTCCTTATCCTAGCTGCATCTTTGTAGGGTTCAAAAATCAAAAAATTGCACTGTGCTCAGAAAGAATTAGTTATCAATAAATACGAATTAGGGCCGGTCAAGTTTGCCCCCCGTACTAAACAAATTTCAAAAATAAATTAACCATAATTTTGCACAATTTTACACACCGTAAATAAATTTTTTCACACCCACACAAGGAAAACTAGAGCTGTTTTTGAAACAGAAGATTCGACAAAATTTGCACACCTATTTTCAAATTTTGCACACTCTTCTGGGGAAAGTTGTGAGGTACCATAAATTTGCATTCGCACCCTGTTTGGAAAAAATTTAAAAAATTTTATGCAACTATGTTCAGCTAATTTTGCACAGATATTTTCAAATTTTGCACACTCTTCTAGGGAAAGTTATGAGGTATCAAAAATATGCATTGCATTTGACTACTTGCGAAGAAAAGTGGCAGTAACTGTTAACGGATATTAAGTAGCAGGCACTGATATTGAAAGTAACTACTCGGAACAAGTATCGGTAAATACCAGTTAGGTTACAACATTCCAAACCCGGGAATAGGTATGAGGTCATAAATCCAAACGGGGTTGCAAATTTCCCAGAAGGGTGTGTAAAATTTGAGAAATATGTTCAAAATGAGCATAGTTGCATAAAAATGTTTAACTTTTTTGACAAACCTTTAAGGGTGGGGGGTTAGTTTGGGTTAGGGGAAATGAAAAATTTTAACACCTCATAACTTTCCCCAGAAGAGTGCAAAATTTGAGAATATTCGTGCAAAGTTAGCTGCACAGTAGCAAAAAAAAATTCAATTTTGTGAAAAACGGGGGGGGGGGGGGAGAATTTGAGAATTATGTGTACAAAATTACCTGAACATAGTAGCATACAAATTTCTACTTTTGTGACAAATTCCCCCCCTTTTGTGACAGATAGGGTGGAGGGGCGGAGGGATTAAAATTTTTAACACCCCATAAATTTCCCCAGAAGAGTGCAAAATGAGAATATGGGAGCAAAATTACCTGAACATAAAATGTTTTTATTTTTTTGAGAAACTGAGCGGTATCTCACAACTTTCCCCAGAAGAGTGTGCAAACTATGAAAATAGATGTGCAAAATTCAGCAAATTTTAATGGCATCAATTTTTTTAAATTTTGTAACAGACTGGGGAACGGTTAAGTTTGCCCCCCGTTTCAAAAATAGCTCTAGTTTTCCTTGGGTAGGTGTGCAAAATTTTATTTACGGTGTGCAAAATTGTGCAAAATGTGTGCAAAATTATGGTTTATTTATTTTTAAAATTTGTTTAATACTTGACCGACTACAAATTAAAACGTTTAAAAAAACGGTGTGTGCTGAAGATCACACGATAGAAGTGAAAACGTTAATAATACAACGCATTTTTCTGTTTTCTATATTTTGAAATTATTTGCCACAAGTTCGATGTTTAAAATAAAATTTTACCTTAATATTTCCCGTAAATTCGTCAGAAAGGGCTGCTTATCGATTGAAAACTGTTAAAATTTTCGAATCCTCGCTCAAATTCCGATCTTTAAATAGTTTTCAATGAGTTTTTAGGCAAATCAATCTATATACCTACTCAATTGATATGCTAAAAGTAAAATATTGCCTCGAAATCTGCCATAATCCACAAGAAACTGCCTCTATAATTATCAGAAAATTTCCACATTTTCCGATTCTGAACCATTTTTTCACCTTCAAACCGTTTTCAGTGAGATTACAGGCAATTAAGACATATTTTAACCTAAACGCCAGTCAAAATATTGGAAGACTTATTCCTTCAAAGTTTCTCTAATGCATCAAAAGCAAAGCTATCCATTCAAATTCGTTAAATTGCCAAAATTTTAAAAATATTAGAAACTTTTTGCGATTTTCTGCATGTTTCAATTTAACCTCGATTTTCTCGTATGGAAAATTGTTAATAGGAGAGATCACGAATCTGATAATGATTTCTTGAAAATTGATATCCATGACTGGCACATACTGTGCCACGTACGCGTAAATTAGATTTTTCAAACTAAAAATCAAAAAATCACCAATTTGGCATGCTATTTTTTAGTATGTTCTGCTTATATCTCCCCTTTTATTTAATGTACGAAAGTTCGGTTGCTAAACGTATAGATAATCTATTATGTGGGGCTGTTGTAATTCTAATACTATTGGCGATGGATGCCAATTTTTTACGTTCGATTTTAAGGTGAAACTACTTGGCAAATGGTGCTGTACGACAAACAAGTTAATATTTACCAAGTAAAATTGAACTGCGATCAGATGTCTACCATATAATCCGGACGTCACCAGTCCTCGTAAAGACTCAGGCAGCACCGTCTGCAATCGAACACCAGGCTTCTCTCGTCTCAGGGAGGGTTTGTTCGATCTATCTTTTCCCAGTGTCAAGTTCCGTAATGTTGTAACTAAATAAGGAATTTAATCAAAATAAGTAATAGTCTAAGTCGTGGTTGGACGTCACCAAGTTTACTTTTGATGTTAAACGGACACAGGAAAAAAAACTTGGAAATAAAAAGAAACTAAATTCAAATTCTATTGTCGAAATTCGTAGACAGTTACCTGTCGTAGACTACGCTATCTGCTTGGTCACCATTCAAAAACCTACATACTCACATACACCCCAAATAATACCAAGTATTTGAGGCCAATACTTTATTTTAAATGATAAAATATAGTAAGCTCCTCTAGCCTATTAAGTAGTTTCCCTGGATAGAAAGTAGCCAGTTACCCCGTTGTGAAATTTCGAAATGATCCGGTTTATTGACTGACTAGACACATCCCCTAGTCAACCCTGACAGATTGATGTAAAATATTTGAAGGTGTCAAGTGAAAGGTTATGAAATTTTGAAAGTTTACTTCTTCAAAACGCTCTGCTGTAACCTGCAACCTAGACGGTGATAAGATTACCGAATTTATCACATAGACTATACTAAGTTAATTTAACTCGGTTAGTATAGCCTTTCCAATAGCCCAAGTTGCATGTTTGAACCAGAGAACGTATTCCTCAAAAAGGAAACAATGTTATGTTCGATTGTCAAAGCCAAACTGCTAGTAAAATATATTAAAATGGATTAACTTCCTCGGATATAAAATGTACTAGAGATAGTCCATAAATCTAGCACCCGCAAGAAGATAATAATGTTTCTAAGCTTAGTAACACTTCACAAAATGGTAATTAAATATGTATACTTCAGTAGATTATGATGAATGCTATTACTTACTAAAGAAATTAACCAACCGTTCTCGAAAAATGTTCGAGTACTAGATTCTGTGTAAATGCAAAGTAGTCAATAATCCTGGCACAATAGTACTGTAGGCCAGTCAATATAAACATCGAAGGTCGCAAACGGGCATGTATCTACGATTTTTTTATATATTGTTAGGACTCGTGAGAGTAATTTATACCCAAGTTTGCAACCCTGAAAACCCTGTGCTACTCCTGTGGTGCTCAAAAAACGTCAAAATTTTGCCACTTTTTTTAATTTTTCAAAAAAACTAACCTAAGGAAGCTTTTTCGATTATCTTTGTTCTATAATATATTTTTTTACGGGAAACTAGCTACAGTATGAGCCCAACTTGAGCTCTTTACGTCCATTGGTTGGGGAGATACAGCCAGTCAAAAATGGACAACTTTTCCAAAAAAGTGACAATTTATCGGTAGGGCCATATTTCAAGACATATACCGGCAAAAGTAATGATCCTGAAGAGAAGTCATGAGGAAAGGATTTGTAAAGAATTGGATCAGCTTCAATTTGGTTCTAAAGTGATGCTTCTGGACGCTGCAGTTTCCTCAAAAACGAGAAAATAGTGATACATCCAAGTTTAGCAAACTAATGAAGACAATGTAATGAATAATTTTGGTACATATTTAAAAAAAAAAATACGTAGAAACATGTGAAATTAACGTTTTATATATAATAAATAGCTTCATATGAACATACAGTGAACAAATGAACGTAAAAATAAAATAAACAACCTAAACATAAATGTAAACTAGGATAGTCAAGCACAAACTCCGTAGGAGTTTGGAATTTCCTCCTTTTGCAAGGACCGAGTTCCATCCAGTCTGGATCAGTGATGGGAGAGGGAGGCGAAGAAGGGACGACGCTTCATATGTTATTGGGTCGTCCACTTCTTCGTGTGACGCTACTACAACTTCACCCTTGGCAAAAAGAGCATATGATAGAGCACTTGAGCCCTGCCTTTCTGCAAGTGCACGATCCTAGGCACCTTTTTCCTTGCTCGCTGGTGACCCATCCCCAGTCACACGGGTTTTTGTCTATCCCCAACCATTTTTGCACCTGGTGATAGGTTCTACAAGAATGATATTTTGCAGCCTCTGATGTGGAAGGGAGGCGGACAAGGTTGACTTTGGCCGTTGCTGCCGATTTTACAAATGCAGTGTATCGTTCCCTCATTTGCTCCGTAGAGGTTCATGAGGATCTTTTCGCCAGCATTTCCTACATCCTCTTGGTTGGAGTTTGGATTAAGAAAAATATTGGCGAGCTCTGTCCAGTGTTTTTTTTTTCAGGACGTTGCATCACTTCATCTTGCCTTGCCAAAAGAGGGTAGAGGTGGTGTCACACCCACTGATGGCATGCAGGAACAAAACTATCCCCCTTGGATGCGGCATTTCTCCACATGTGAAGGAATTTGCGGGATATTGAGTGCATCCTGACCCACCTCTGCCGCCTTTCTGAAAGTACTCGTTTGTCTGTCCAGAGTTTAAGTCATTTAGGAAGACCAGTAGGTCGACATCCTCCCCAATTATAAAAACTTGCACGAAGGATGAGCTCTTGCAAAGGGAAGTCCTCGCTATATCAGCATCTTCTTCAGACTGATGTACCTCGATACCCTACCTCTCGAATTCTGTATGTATCATGGTGATCAGGTGCAATGTTCCGCTTTTTTTGTGTCGATATTGACTGGTCAAAAACTACGATGTTTCACTATTTTCGCTTTTGAGGAAACTATGCCATCCAGAAGCATCACTTTAGAACCAAACTGAAGCTGATCCACTTCTTTACAAATACTTTCCACATTACTTCTCTTCAGGATCATTAATTTTACCGGTACATGTCTAGGAATATGGCCCTACCGATGAATTTTCACTTTTTTGGAAAACATGTCCATTTTTGACTGGCTGTATCTCCCCAACCAATGGACGTAAAGAGCTCAAGTTGGGCTCATATTGTAGCTAGTTTCCCGTACAAAAATATATTATAGAACAAAGAGAACCGAAAAACGCTTCCTTAGGTTAGTTTTTTTGAAAAAAGTAAAAAAAGTGCCAACATTTTGAAGTTTTTTCAGCACCACGGGAGTAGCACAGGGTTTTCAGGGTTGCAAACTTGGGTATAACGAGTCCTAACAATATATATAAAAAAAACGTAGATACATGCGCGTTTGCGATGTTTGTCTTTTTTATGTCGATATTGACTGGCCTACTGTCCAAGTGTAGTAATATAAATATAAATGAGACTTATCTCGAATAACGGCGTCAAACTTCCGAGGTTATATCCGAGAATTAGACATCATTCTTCTCTGTGTGTCAAAACAGTGCTGATTAACCAGATTCCGGGTAAAATTGGCTCTTGCTGATCTGCAGGTAAACAGTCATAGAACCCCGCAACAAAGCGCTACCGGAACTCCTCCGTAGAATACAGCTACTAAACCATTTCCAAATAACTTGCTCTAAATACCAGCTTCAAAAAAAACCAGCTCCAAGAAACAAAAGCGCAAATTAAACCATAACAACAACATAACACGAAATTTACAAAAATGTCAAACTCGGCCCCAAATATCTACTTGAAATTCTACATTCGAACAACTTGAAATCACTTATCCATAACTTGGGATTTAACAAAACTTCCTGGGTCTGGGTATATTGAGAAGGACAACGGTCTATATTGCCATTTCGGCGGTTGCTACAACTTAAATCCCACGCAACTGACCTTTCCTCCAGAGCCCTAATCGACTTCCAGTCTACTTAATATACAAAATAAGGACACTCCTCGAGCACTCCCTCTCTACCCAAGGGAACTTCTTTGGCTAATGAATAAACAAAAGCCTTCCAAAATCAATAGGTTTGTTCCAACCAACTTGAAAACCGTACGAGGGACCGTCATTTCTAGTTGACAATTTCACTTTTGAAGGCGATAAATATCCTGTCATGTTGACAAACGAATTATACAACTGGAAATTACCGTCCCATGTACGGTTTTCATAGTCAGTTGGAACAGAGCTATAAACAACAGTTTTTCTTCTGTATCCTCTCCTCCCACTGGATCAAAATATCGGAAACAAATCTGTAAACACGTCAATCACATTCAGCTCACATTCAACTAAAAATCCTCATATGTCATTCAAAATACTACCTGTCAGTACGAACTTATCGAGAAAAGACAATAGAGATGGTCGACCAAGTCGATATTCCTTCCCAAAATAAAATTTATAAATAAGTAAATTTTCACTCGTAACACTCCGTAACAGTAACCCCCTTTCCTAAAAAAAAATACAATGTAATTTCACCTTATGCGTCCTCTGGGTCAAAATATGGTGTAAGGTCATGAACATGCCAATTACCCTTCGATTTTCCATCCAAATCCTCCAATTCGTAAACACAATAACCCAGTTTTCTGATAATTACTCTAAATGGTCCTTCGAACTTTCCAGCTAATAATAAAATAATTTCCAGCATCAGATAAAGCAAATTTACTTTTCCAAACAAAATCTCCTATGTGAAAACTAACATCCCTGCGTCTAAGATTATACTGGTTTCTTGACATTTGATGAGCCTTCTCTAATTTTAAATTTACAAATTCCCTCAATTTAGCTAAAGATTTTACTCTCTTAATTAAATTATCATTTTTCCCGTAAAGTTCATGAATTATCTAAATCTTTTAACTTTATATATTCACTAGCATGAAGTACCATTTCCCTACCAAAATGAATGAAATATGGCGTTTGCCCAGTTACTTTATGAACTGCTGTGTTAACTGCACAAGCTAATGCGGACAAATTCTTATCCCAAACTCTCTGATTATCAGAAACAAATCGTAATTCCAAAAAATTACTTTTTCGAAAAGATAATAAAAACCGGTTTTTTTTTCATAAAACTCGATGTTTTTATATTTCTTTCCAGAAATTCCATTTTCCCGACATTTCCGAAACAGAGAAGCATTTAGCGGTTTTTTTAGAAATTCCCTATCAAACTGCCATCTCAATTTTTTGATCCCCGAGGGTTTTTCGGCACTAGAGGTACTCAGAGTGACTCCTTTTTTCAAAAATATCGTCCAAAAAAGACGTTCGCCGATTCCAGTATGTCTCGGAAAAGCGGCAAAAAGGAACTTTTTTTTATAGCAGTCAGTGTGTGTGCGAAGATGTTGATTGACTAGTTGTAGGTTGTAATTAGGGGGAAACAGACGTGTAGGAATTTGAGTCTTTGTATGGGGATTTCGAAAACCGTAAGAGATACAGTGTCGGTCAAATTAGGGCAAAATTGCGCATTTAGGTGCGTGACAATATGCCGTTTACAAAGTTTGAAAATTCCGAATATTTCCGGAGATATCCGGAAATACATACACACATTCATTAGTAGCGCCAATATCATCTGAAAAACGATAAAAGAATTTAAAGTTCGTATTTAAAAAATAAATTTGATGATGATCCCTTGAAGGCGAAACGTCGGATTCCAAATTCCATATCATCATTGCATAGAGCGAAAAAAGTGGCAATGCAAAAGTGCAATTCAATTTGTTCTTAAATAGGCACAGGAAAAAATAAAATGATGTTTCAAAATTTCGTATTTTTTCTCCGGAAATACTCTTTTAAAACTTTCTAGACGGCATATTGCTACGCATCTAAATGCGCAACTTTGCCCTAATTTGACCTACACTACATCTCTTACGGTTTTTGAAATCCCAATACAAATACTCGAATTCGAGCCACCCTGTACAGAAAATTTCGTCAAATTGTTAAAAAGTTTTAGACAGCAGTAAAAATGGCACATATGACGTAATAAATCGGAAACCGAATATCAGATCGCCAAAAACAACTGACCAAAAGTATTGCCTAAAAATGTGCCAAATCTCAAATTTTGGTTGACCAAAAAATAGCTGAACGACAAGATTTTCAGGCAGATAATTTTTCTACTCCTACTACATATTATAATCCTCATTGTCCATATCATTTTCTTACTGTTTCTTATT